>VWZI01000054.1:114538-143783 GCA_013396835.1 Psilopogon haemacephalus
GCAATGAGGTCTCCCCTCAGCCTCCTCTTTTTCAAACTAACCATCCCCAGCTCCCTCAGTCACTCCTTATAAGATTTATTCTCCAGGCTCTTCCCCAGCTTCATCGCCCTTCTTTGGACCCTCTCCAGCACCTCCACATCTCTCCTGTATTTTGGTTCCCAGAACTGAACACAATACTCAAGGTGTGGCCTCACCAAAGCTCAGTACAAGGGGACAATCACCTCCCTGCTCCTGCTGGACACAGCATTTTTAATCCAAGCCAGGATGCCTTTGGCCTTCTTGGCTGCCTGGGCACACTGCTGGCTCATATTCAGCTGCCTGCCTATTACAACCCCCAGATCCCTTTCTGCCAGGCAGCTCTCCAGCCACACTGCCCCAAGCCTGTAGCGTTGTTGCCTGGGGTTGTTGTGACCCAAAGTGCAGGACCTAACATTTGGCCTTGTTGGAACTCATCCCATGAATGCTGGCCCATGGATCTAGCCTATCCAAGTCCCTCTGAAGAGCCTCTCTACCCTCATTCAAATCAACACTGCAGAAAATGCTTAGTGACAGTGTATTGATGATTTAAGGCCAATTCATGAACCAGATAAGCCCTGTTTAAATCTAAAATGTTACAATAGGAACAGGGGGAAAATGCATCAGGTCATTTATTAGCAGTCTAACAAATGATTAGCCTTCATCAGCTTGAATATCTGAATGTGCCATCAAGTACTCCAATCATCTGGGATGGGTAAACATAGACCTACGTATGCAAAACCTTATGAAAAATAATAAACACAAAATGCAATACATAACTTTGAAAGAAGGGAGCTTACTGGATTTCTTTCTTAAACTTCATCAGTATTTTCCCTGGTTTTCATGTCAAAATTTCTCACACCTGAATCAGTTTGAGTAAAAGATCAATTATATCAAACTTGATTTTTTGGGAGGAGTAGTAAGCTCAGTACCACACTATCAGCAAGACACAGAAGAAGGAAAAAAAAAACAATCAAACAAACGAACAAAAAAAAAAACCCCAAATAAAAAAGGCAACATGGGAAAAACATGGTGGAGATGGCAGATAACAGAGGAAAGCAGGTTTATGAATTAAACTGAAAAAGCAGCTCTCCAAAACAGACCAGAGGTTTGGCAGATCTCAGGTACATGGTTGCTGTTACTTGCACAGCAGACAAGCCACTCTGATACTCACCCAATCACCATGTAAGTACTACTCATAAAAGGAGATTATTAGTTTTCATAATATAGGACAATATATAAGCAATTTGCTTCTCTAAATGTAATGACAGGATGAGGGGTAATGGGTGAAAACTGGCAGAGAGGAGATTTAGACTAGATGTTAGGAAGAAGTTCTTTACAGTGAGGGTTGTAAAACACTGGAACAGGTTGCCCAGGGAGGTTGTGGATGTGTTCAACGCTAGGTTAGATGAGACCTTGAGTGACCTGTTCTAGTGGGAGGTGTCCCTGTCTATGGTGGGGGGTTGGAAATAAATGATCTTTGAGGTCCCTTCTAACCTAAACCATTCTAAAGATACCTTCTTGAGACTCTCCTTACCTGGATCTTAGCCACAGTGCTTCGAATTACATTGATTTCTTTTTGTTCTTCCAGCACTTTGACCTCAAATGACTGCCAGTAGGTAGAGCGTGTGTCATCCTACAAGCTAGCCAGCGTATGCTTCACCCTGTCCTTACAAATACCTCTAGCCATTCTCATTCTACAGCCACTCCATTGTAAGGTTATTTGCCTAGAACAAGGATTCAATTGTTCGTGATAAATAACACCTATTGTTCATCCTTCAAGAGAGAAATTAGAAATAAAATACAAGCATCCTTAATACCACTCCCAACATCCACCACACCTAAGCCACAGGCTTGCAGCAGCCTCCCAGGGAACTGGCAAGGCTTGCCATGGTTCTCCTGTGCTTGCAAAGACATATATACATTGGGCAGATCTAAATATCGTGTTCAGAAGTGGATATGAATAAATCCATTCGGATAGATGTTGTTAGGCCATGTGGGAATGGTTTTGAAATTATTTGCATTTTCTCTTTCATTAAAAAGACCAATAGGTCAGGTAAGGCCAGGGGGAAGAGAAATTAATTTCTACTTTCGAAACAAGAAAAAGTAAGAAGGCTTCCTGCTAAACTCAAGGTTTGGTGTGCTGAAGAAAGGAAGGAGCACAGCAACTGAGGGGAGAGAGCATGGGCATAATCCACAGCAAGCTGATACCACTGCAGTGGTAAAATGAGCACCACAGAGATGGAGCACTGCAAAAGCAAGCGTCAAGGTTTTGCAGAAGCAGACTACAGTGCTTGAGACAGAAGCCTCCCAAGCGTGACAGTCGTAACAGGACTACAGAGCAGGGAAGAGACTGCTGAATGTGGGACACCAGTGCTTGCTGGATGGTGACAGACTGCATCTCTAGGGCACTGCTGATTCTGACCCTCAGCAGGAACTGCAAGTTTATCCTGAAACTAAGAAGGCAGTTTCAGAGACCTGGTTAACTTTTCAGCAGCTGTAGTGAAGGGGAAAAGCATAACTAAACTGGTTTTGGAGGTCTGTGATCCCTCTCACTGAACTAAATTCAAAATTGCTCAAACTTCCTTGAGTAACAGCTAACGAATGATTGGGCCCTTAATTTATAAGCTTGACAAATTTGACTTGGGGACGATTGGTTAAGTGTCTAATGCAAATGGCATTTCCTGGCATAATCAGGACTTCAGAAAAAAACCCCAAACCTACTGGCCTTTAATTCTGACAGTCACTGATCCTCCAGGTCGTGACTGTTAAAAGGCTGTTTACTTTTCATGAAACTGAGTGAATGTTGGAAATATGAAATGTGGAAGTGACAAAAATACATTCTTGTACGTAGAGAAGCTGATATTTACCAATAGACATGAGGCTGTTAATAGTGTAGCCCTTTCTCCTGACAGTTAATACCAGGATAAAAAAAAAAAAATCACCCAGAAAGTAGGACTTGTGTATATCCTGCTATGTTTATAATTCAGAATTAACATAGAACACAGAGATGTTACTTTTACGAAACCCTTGTCCTGCCTGCAATGGTTATTTCAAGCTATCCACAGGATGTTGATATGCATTTATGAAATTGCAAAACCTAGACCCCCACAGATAGGGTCACTGCAGCAGCGCATCAGTTTGTGTCGTTGTTATTACGATGGGGATTTAGATGGGGAGGAGTTGCTTATGAGATTACTTAGCCTATATGATCAAAAAACCTCAGCATGGATGCCATTTATATCTAGCTGTTAGCTCGAGGTGAAATGAGAGGGTTTCTAGCACAGAACAATGGCACAGCAGAATCAGCAGGAACATAAAGCTGCGTTCTAAATCAGCAGCCAAGCAGATCTACTCTGTCAATAAAACACACTAGATGGAAGTGTGTCAATAAAACTCTGTCAATAAAACACACAAGGCTGGAAGTGTGATTTTAAAGGGTCCTATGAGGACAGCCTACAAGAGTTGGGGCTCTTCAGCCTGGAGAGGAGAAGGCTTTGAGGAGAATCTGTAGTAGCCTTCCAGTATCTGAAGGGGGCCTACAGGAAGGCTGGGGAGGGACTGCTTACAAGGTCTTGTAATGAAAGGATGAGGCCTAATGGGTTTAAACTGGCAGAGGAGGGATTGAAACTAGATGTTAGGAAGAAGTTGTTTACAGTGAGGGTGATGAGACACTGGCACAGGTTGCCCAGGGAGGTTGTGGATGCTCCCTCCCCAGCCTTCCTGTAGGCTCCCTGGAGGTGTTCAAGGCTAAGCTGAATGAGGCCTTGAGTGACCTGTTCTAGTGGGAGTTGTCCCTGCCTTTGGTGGGAGTTTGGAACTAGATGATCTTTGAGGTCTCTTCCAACCTAAACCATTCTATGATTTTATGATTCTATGATTCTACAGGTCATTTACTGCAAATTATTTAATAATATCAGTATCTATAGCTCATTTAAGGAGTTCTTGTTTACTAAGAATGGCTGTTCTACTACAACAGGCCACCTGGCATGGAACAGTTAATGAGATCCTAAAGGATTTTCAAATAAAAGGTTAGCATTTATTTGACTGGGAAAGTCTGTCCCATGATAATTTGCATTAATACACTCCTTTGCTCTATTTTAAAATAAATATTAAGGAACTGTACTGCTGTTTATTTTATTTCTTAAAGATAAACAGAATCATAGAATGGTTTAGGTTGGAAGGGACCTCAAAGATCATCCAGTTCCAACTCCCCGCCACAGGCAGGGACACCTCCCACTAAATCAGGTTGCTCAAGACCTCATCCAGCCTGGCCTTGAACACGTCCTGGTAGAGAGCATCCACAGCCTCCCTGGGCAACCTGTTCCAGTGTCTCATCACCTTCACTGTGAAGAACTTCCTCCTAACATCCAGTTTAAAACTCCCCTCTGACAGTTTAAATCCATTACTCCTCATACTGTCATTACAAACCTCCAGAAATAGTCCCTCCCCTGCCTTCCTGTAGGCTCCTTTCAGATACTAGAAGGCTACTATAAGGTCTCCTCAAAGCCTTCTGTTCTCCAACTCTTTCAGCCTGTCCTCATAGCAGAGCTGCTCCAGCCCTCTGATCATCTTCGTGGCCCTCCTCTGGACTCACTCCAACTCACTCCAACAGTTCCATGTCCTTCTTTTTGCTGGGGGCTCGAGGTGGGGTCTGACGAGAGCAGCGTAAAGAAGTGCCCTTCTAGAGCCGTAAATGTGACAGGTAGAACATTGGCAATTTGGTTTGCAGGGTATAATAATTGATGGCAGCTTGAGCCTGTTGATCAGCAAACAGATTTAGCCCCAAAAGAGGAAAGGGCCTGACTGCTGCAAGAAATACAACCAGGACCATGGCTGAGTTAGGTATGAATTCCTGACAGACAAAGGACAGCATGTACACAAGCATTATCACTGCACATTCTAGTTCTAAAGAAGCTAATTAGCAACTGCTGTTAATTGCCTTTTCCAGTAGGAGCTTCTATACCTATATTTCTTTCCCGGAGTCACTCCCAAGTGTATGTCAAAGGCTTTCCAGGAGGCATGCATTAATATTCTTATAAATTGTGAGAGGGCTGTTATCAGCTATAACCTGAGTTCTCCACATCTTCAGGCACTGCAAGCTGCTAGTCAAAAAGAACAGATCTTTGAACCTCACAAAAGGCCTTGGCAGGAGCATGTTGTCCTTGATACGTACCTGGTGATGCCAAGCTTGACAGGGGTCCCAAAAATGCATACGTGTTGAAGGAAGCAACACCTACATTTTCATGTTTTAAACTGACAGCCAGCTGAGTGCTCTCAGCAGCGGTGTTTTCACTTTTCAGCTGTGCTGGGGGAAGAGCAATCTGCCAGGGCTCAGCCTACTCACTGCCTTCTTTCTGCCAAGCCTGTTCCATCAGGAATACGTGGGCAGCAGCCCCTCAGCTCCTCTGAGGAGCTGGGCTGCAGTTCAGCCATCCCATATGTGCCCCCGTCTTCAGCAAATGGCTGCACGCAGCGCTCTGATGACACAGTCAAACTGTTAACAAATATCAGTGATTGGTTCCCGTTGGACCGTACTGATTTTTGAAACACAGTAAATCTTTCAAGGGAAGGCTGCCAGATTGGGCTGCCCGGTTAGAAAGTTAATCACGAGGTGTCCGCTAAGTTTTAAACATTTCACCCACTCCACGAATTATAACCTTCCTTTATTTCAAGCAGCCAGCCAAAAAATCACTTGCTGTTAAGAGTGATGGTTCTCCTTTTATGGTTTACATACTTTGTGGGTAATTGTGAAGAAGGCCATGTTTGGAATGCCTGGGCAGTACACGCGTGAATCACAGCAGCAAGCCATTGCTTCTGTCTCCCAACACGGATCACGGAACTATTTTCTTCCATCCCTTTTGTAGTACAGTACATTCTACATTGTGAATCATTTTTCAAGCAAAAATAGAAACCAGCGATGACTCCATGCTCACAAGAGAAGCAAGAGCTGGCATCGCATAAATTCAAGTGCCAGGTTTGGTGGTGGTGTAAAAAAAACCTGCTGAACAGACGGGCTCGAGTGTCAGCTGTAGAGAGATTACTAGACCCCTAAACATGTGCTTCCTAATAAAACAGGATTGAAACAAAAAATTCAAATTCTGGTCCTCGGGGAAGAGGAAAAAAACCCACACAGGTGTTTAGTGCTGTGATGAAAGAGGTGCTTGGATGTTTTAACTCTTAAAAAGTCCATCCCTAAAAGTACAATAAAATGCTGAGTTAAGTGCCTATCATCCCTGTGAAATGAATGAAGGGAATTAAACACCTGGGAGTCAGATTTACAGTCTGGAGCATGCTGGGGTGAATGCTGGGATGTGGGAGGTGAAATGCTTAGGTCAGACAATACACTGCCTGTTTCAAAGTTCTTGCCTTTATTGCACATTGGATCTACTGAGCTTGGAGTGTAGTCCTCATCAGCAGAGTTCCAAATCTGAGCTGTAATCCTGCTGGAAGTGTTAACTCATGCTCATTGCCACCCTAACCTGGTCACTTGGCTTCTCTCCAAGCTGAACCTGCACCTGCTTAGGATGTGGGCAGGGAAAGCCTAAGCCTTCCTGCAAAAGATCTTGTAGATATTCCTTCAGGTGCCTAACCTGGGCTATGACAGAAGTTCATTTTACAAAGCACAGCACTGATTGGAGACTTCATTTTCTAGCTGATTGACACGGCCCATTGTCCAGCTCTGCACAGAGCTGAAGAAAAGACTGACAGACAGGCTGAGAGAGTTGGGGCTCTTCAGCCTGGAGAAGAGAAGGCTTCGGGGAGACCTTAGAGCAGCCTACCAGTATCTGAGGGGGGCCTACAGGAGGGCTGGGGAGGGGCTGTTCACAAGGTCTTGTAATGACAGGATGAGGGGGAATGGGTTCAAATTGGCGCAGGGGAGATTTGAACGGGATGTTAGGAAGAAATTCTTCACAGTGAGGGTGGTGAGGCACTGGAACAGGTTGCCCAGGGAGGTTGTGTCTGCTCCCTCCCTGGATGTGTTCAAGGCCAGGTTGGATGAGGTCTTGAGCGACCTGATCTAGTGGGAGGTGTCCCTGCCTGTGGTGGGGGTTTGGAACTGGATGATCTTTGAGGTCTCTTCCAACCTAGACCATTCTATGATTCTATGATCATACTTTAATTTGCGGTTTAGCAAATTCAGTCAGATAAACTTGAGACAGCAGCTTTTTAATCTGAGTGACTAGTTTGAAGCAACTGGCCCTTCTGTAATGCCCCAATGGTAGAGTAATCTGAGCGTTCTTCAGCGAGAATACAGCAATTTCTTTTTTACTGGGAGTTATGTAACTAGAGGGCTATTCAGTGGGGTAAAGAAATGAGAGCTGGGAAGCATAGCTAGCTCAGGCTTACACAGGTTGGTATTGCCTGTGCAGGGATAGCTGGCAATTTAATAAACAACATACAGGATATCTCGAGCAAAGTATTAAAATGGAGCTGTGATGGCCTTGAGCTTGATCTCTTGCAGTAAATCAGGAATTGTATTACAGAGGCCAGAGCAGTCATGCTACTGCTAAAGAGATCAGGATCAGTCTCAACACTGAAAATGCAGAAAATGTTTTAAATATTAACAGAATCGTAATTCAAGCAAGAAAGGAAATTTACAAATCATTGTTCTGCCGCATAAATATGATATTGCATCCAATCTACTTGGTCCTGTTCTCAGAGCTGCAGAAATATGCATACTTCGGCACATTTGCAATATGAATTCTCCTTAGCGACACAGCCAGAATAAATTTCCTTCTTTTAAACCATTACGAAGGAATCTTTAACAATATTGGGGATTTTTACAGGATGGGTAACAACAGAAAGAACACGTTGCTTTTCACTATATACACCATAAAGGACTTTCAAGACTGAACAAAGAGAAAGCTTGGATGTTCTGGTTGCATTCTGAAGACATTTTTGCACAGGAGCTGTCAGTCACAAGTGGTGATCCTCAGGTTTCAGTATTAGGACCACTTCTGTTTAACATCTTTATCAATGACCTCGAGGAGGAGTTAGAGTGCACCACAAGTAAATTTACAGATAACACTGTTGATCTGCTTGAGGGCAGGGAGGTTCTACAGATGGACTTAGATTGGATCAATGAGCCGAGGTCAATGGGACGTGCTTCAACAAGGCCAAGTGCTGGATCCTGCACTTGGGCCACAACTTCACATAAGGCCATAGGTCTGGGGAAGTGTAGCTGGAAAGTTGTCCAGCAGAAAGGGACCTGGGGAGTTCTAATTGACAAACAGCCAAATATGAGCCAGCAGGGTGCTCAGGTGACAAAGAAAGCTACTGACGTTCTGGCTTGTACCAGAAACAGTGTGACCAGGGTTAAAGGAGTGATTGTCCCCTGCACTCTCAGTGAGGCCAAACCTCAAGTACTGTGTTGAGTTTGGGCACCTTGATACAGGAACAACATTGAGGTGCTGGAGCTGGTGCAAAGAAGAGCAACAAAGCTAGAGAATGAGACTTATGAAGAGCAGTTGAGGGAACTGGCACCGTTTAGTTTGAGGAAGAGGAGGCTGAGGGGAGATCTTACTACTGTCTACAACTACGTGAAAGGACAATACATAGGTCTTTCCCAATCTGGTTAATTGTCATTCTGTGAAAAGGTGTTGGTCTCTTCTCACAGGTAATTTATGATAGAACAAGAGGGAACCATTTCAAGCTGCTAGATATTAGGAAAAAAAAAACCCCAAACTGATTCTGTATGTCACCTTTCTTTCAAATGATATTAAAAAGATGATTCCTGCAAGAGCTCTTTATAAGCTGTGCTTAAAAGATCAGTGCCCTAGTGGGCTACAAAGGCCATGGGCACAGGAATAAATGGATCTCATGCACCAGGTGAGATGAAGTTAGTGTTGATTGTCAGGGTATTAATAGATAGATGAGCTTACTATGCTTTTCTGCAATAACTTAAGGAGCTACTACTCCGGTATTTGTGGTTGTCATGCTCACAGTCAAAAGAAGATTAACACATCAAGTGCCTCCACAGCTCCAGTGTGAAGTCTGTTGGTTCAACTTCACCTGCAGTTTAACATAAAGAGCATCAATAAAGCAACTGAGGTGGGATATACATTGTGGTTGGCTAGTTTTTGCATATAAAGTGACAACCTCTAAGACAGGACTACTGTCAGCAACCAGGGGAGGTACCTTCTTGGGTCACAACAGAGAGAGTCACTGTTTATCACTTTCTCTTGTCTCTGAAGTATGAGTTTACTCAAATAAGGCAGCCTCTGGCAGCATGAACTGAGCTGACACTGCAAAGGGCTAGGCTGATTTCAATTACTTCACATGTGCTCAGGTCATATATAGAGCTCCTATGCCTCAGTCAACACAGGGCAATTTATGTCCATGTTTTGCATTTCAGATGGCCATGCATATTTTATTAGTGGAAATATTAATTTGCATAGTACTCAGATTGAAGTGAATTCTTGAGTGCCTCTGGACAACAGAGCAAAGCACAAGCTGCCTGGGCTTTGAAAAAGAAGCAATTACTGTTGTCGCTATTTCTAGGTGGGTTGTTTTGCGGTTTCTTTGTTGGTGGTTTCATTTTGATTAGGGTTTCTTGTCTTTTTTTTTTTTTTTCCTGGGGGGATTGTTATTGTTTGTTTGAAAGAATTTTGTTTGCTTGTTTTAAGAACCCGGACAGCCAAAAACGCTGGAAATACTGTGTAGCAGTCAGTAGGAAGAAGTAACGCTGCCCAACACTGTTTCCTTGCCATCCTGATTGCATCAGTTACTAGTAACAGTATCCTCCTGCCAATCATCACAGTAGAAAATTTAGTAATTTTTTTTTCCAATTGTATCTATCAGTTTTTACTTTAAAAAACCCTGTTTCTCATTATGAATGCCCTCAAGCAGCAAAACCAAATTTACGGTGAACAGAATTAGGCACAAAGAAGTTGCACAGTCTATTTCAAAATGGCTGCGTTTGAGACAGCTCTGGTCTGAAAGAGCTGTAACCACAGTGGTATCTACTGGGATTGTGTCTGCAGAAGCCTTATTTTTCAGATGCTGAACCGCAATAGCCTTCAATATAAACTACTATTTAGGTCCCAGTTCAGCAAAGCTCATGCTTGACTTTCAGCACAGGCTTCAACTTATTACTCAAGTTAAACAAATGCTTAATTGCTTTACCAGGTAGAACTCAGCATATCCTTAAAAAAATATGCTCTCTCAAGATATATCCCAGATTGTCAAGATACCATCTTCTGGGCTTGATCCAGATCCCACTGTATTTAATTGGGAGACTTCAGTGGCCTTCTGCTGAAGCATGTAAATGGGAGTCACAGATGTGCTTCAGTGTTCAAACTTTTTTTCCTATCATGTAATTTTCATCTGATTTACTTACTTGCATGCAAACCTGGGAGCTGGAGGAGCGCTGAGAGCTTAGTGGCCTGGTATAGTATTAATGTCTTGAAGAAAAAGCACAGACAGGAGAATGATGGGACCTTAAAGCTTATGTTTCTTCTGCTATTTCCAAACAAAGGACAACGTGATGGAGTTGAAGGCAGAATCTGACTCAAAATTATGGTCCATTATTTTGGTACCTTTCAAGGTTCTGATCTTGCTTCAGCACAGCTCCTCTTGAAGGTGAAGCTCTGATGCTTTTCTAAGGTGTTAGTCATACTTGAATAATCTTACAAAACTGCTATGAAAAGTGGAGAAGTATTTTACAATAATGAGCCCTTATAGGAGGAAGTTTTGGGGAAGTATCTAAAGTGTAAAAATTAAATCAAGTTTTCAGAGAAAAATGGAATAGATTACAAAACCCCAGAAACCTCTTCAATAAATAAATCTAAGCTGAACTGAAACAATCAGACTCATTGCTTCAGGGTCCTTTTGACTGAATCGCTCAAAATTCATACACCAATTTTGTTTTCATCCCATTACTGAGATTGCTGTGCCAAAGGGCAAGTCAGTCTGGAAAAGGATTTCCTGGCTAGGATCTGCTTTGAGGCTGTAAGTTAGCAGAGAAGACAGACCTTCCCTATGATCAGTGAATTAGAATACATGTGTGTCACAACCCATGCCAAAGATATGAACTGTGGCTGTTTTCTGCCTGGCAACAGGTTTACACAGGCTACATTCACCGGTCTTGCGTAGCTGCCATGAATATCACTCTAAGCTTTTCACAGAAGAGGTAAAAATCCATGTTTGGGAGGTGAGGAGCTTTTTTGCTGGTACCTATTACACTAGACATAGAATGGAGAACAGAAGAGCATCTCAAGTACAGAGTCAGGACAGAAACACAGCCCAGAAGGATACAGAGAACATAGCTTCCAAGTAGTGGAGTTAAGAGCAGCTCTGTTCATTGGCAAGATGAAGCTCTCTTGCAAAAATGACCATGCATCAGAAAAGTTCAGAACTGATGGAGTACCAACAACTAAACCCATCTGTCCCATATTTTGAACAGAGGAATAAGTAAGATGAGGAAAGAGCAACAGCACCTGTGCTTATCATGGAATCATTTAGGTTGGAAAAGACCTTTAAGATCACCGAGATAGGTCATTAACCTAGCACTGCAAAATCCATTAAATCCCTCACAAAGAAATCAAAACCCAGTACATAGGTCTAATTTTGGGGTTGCTTGCATCTGCAAAGGGAAGACAGGTGGTAACAACTAAGGAAACTGAACAAGTATGCAAAAATGCAGAACTTTGACCTACAACACTCAAATCTCTAACTGGGAAGAATAATTATAATTTTTTAAAAGTACATGGAAACTGAAAACACAAAAGTGAAATACCCTGAGGAATGTATTTTAAAGTTCAGGTGAAGTAAACAATACAGGCCACGCATTATCTACAGATCAACAGTCTCCAGAATCTTGAGCCACTTACACTCTGAAAGTGAGCCACAGCTATTGTTTCCTCTCCATATATATGCATTGACATAAATTATTGTATTTAAAAAGTAAGGTATTGAGATTTAAGTTGCTTTTAAGTGAGCATGTTGCTAGTATTTCCTCTGTGAAATCTAGAAGTACACAGAAGCACTTGGTTGCGAGATACTAGCTTGGTATTTTTGCTCTCCCTCTGCCTTCTCTTGAAGAGTTTTTCATTAATTCAGTTAAGCTGGGCTTCTTGAAGAAACCACATAATGCATAGCCACCTACTATTAGATTAGCAACTGAATTTGTGCATTCCCCTCCCCCCCATCTGAAGGTGTATTAGAAAAGTTTTTCTTCTAATTTAAAGATTGAGAAAAGCACTAATTGGTACGAGCTCCAAATTATTTCAGTGGCAGTGTTTTAAATGGAAGAGATTGGATTTAGATTTTTTTATATCGCTCATCAGTCCAGAGCCATGGATATCTCCACAGGCCAAGAGAAGTCTGTTGTCTGAAAAGGCTCAAGAACGTTCTCCAGAGAGGTACTAGGTCAGCAGTGAAATTCTGCCCTTGGGTATGTCTGCCAAGGTATGGTCTGCCCCTCCGCTTCAAGGGAAGCACAGCTGGACTGAAAGATATCCTTTATAGTGCCTCCTTTCATCCTACTATGTGATTAGAGAATGGATAACTAAATACTGAATGAGTACAGCTTCCAGCATTTGTAGTGAAAACAGCTTACTCTGGCTGGGTGCAGAAGACTGAAACATCTACATTGAATATTGGATGCATTTTCCCCTGTATTTCTGATATAAAATGTAATTGCATCAGATTTTCTCTGGAAACTGCGTGTTTGCTGAAGACTACTCAGCAAATTCCCTCAGTAG
This sequence comes from Psilopogon haemacephalus, assembly GCA_013396835.1. Classification (NCBI taxonomy): domain Eukaryota; kingdom Metazoa; phylum Chordata; class Aves; order Piciformes; family Megalaimidae; genus Psilopogon; species Psilopogon haemacephalus. The sequence continues at coordinate 127,261 of VWZI01000054.1, forward strand.
CTGCTTGCCTGCATGTCAGATAAAAAAAGCACCTCCTTCCAGATGCAGATGAGGAATAAAGTCTTAGGTTTGATACATATACTTCCAATCTGCTTCAGCAGTAAATGACTGGTTCTCTGTTTTTTTTTCAGCCAATATGGAAGCAGACTCATCTTCAGAGGCGATCAGGAATGGACTATAGAGATATGAAATCTTGAACCCCTTCGCCCCAACACTTTTCCCCAATTACACTGATTTGTAGTAAAGATTACACTTTAAGAGCAAAACAGTAAAAACATTTTGTACCTCTCCTCAAAAATTTCACAGAACCACAGAATGTCTGGGGCTGGAAGGGACCTCGAAAGCTCATCCAGTCCAACCCCTCTGCCAGAGCAGGATCACCTCTACCAGATCACACAGGAACGCATCCAGGTGGATTTTCAGTATCTCCAGAGAGGAAGACTCCACAACTCCCTTGGGCAGCATGTTCCAATGTTCTGTCACCCTCACAGGGAAAAAAATCCTCCTCATGCTTCCAAGGAGCTTTCTATGCCTCAGCTTCCAACTATTGCCCCTTGGCCATCACCAAGCTGAGCCTGGCTCCATCCTTCTGGCATTCACCCTTTACATAAACATCATGAGGTCAACTCTCAGTCTTCTCTTCTCCAAGCAGCAGAGCCCCAACTCCCTCAGTCTCTCCTTGCAAGAGATATTTTCCATTCTCTTAATCATCCTTGTGGCTCTGCTCTGGACTGTCTCAAGCAGTTCTGTCCCTCTTGAACTTGGGGGCCCAGAACTGGACATAGTACTCCAGATGAAGCCTCACCAGGGCAGAGTAGAGGAGCAGAACCTCTCTCAACCTACTAGCACAGCCCTTCTAATACACACCAGAACAGAACCAGCTCTCCTCACCACAAGAGCACATTGCTGGCTCATGGTCAACCTTCCACCCACTAGGGCACTCAGATTCTTCTCCCCTTCGCTGTCTTCCAACCTATACTGATACCTTTATCAGAACTCTGGCAATAAAACCTATCCTCATGTGTGATTTCTGACAAATAATTTATCAATCTATAGCATGGTCATTTGGGCCTTTCTGTGAAGAACCTCCAGCTTAGATCACATGGAGATTTCTTCATAGTATGAAGAGATGTGTCTTCTGAGCTAATGCTTCTTTAGGAAAGGGTAGAACATGGGCAAATTCAAAAGGAAAGAAAAAGCTGTCAGAAAAGCTGTTTTGTGGCATTTCTTCCAAAGTTCTGTGAAGAACCACACAAGAATTTTAAGTGGTTTTAGGGGTTTACGTGGTTTAGCGCCTGCCCACAGCATCAACCCTGTTATGATGAACATGAGGGTGGAAAAGGATGGAAAAAGTAGCACAGATGCACAACTTCCTTGTGTGTTTAGCCTGAACACCACAGTCCATGCCAGAAAGAAAACTTGTACTGGACAGGAAGCATCTCAAGTACATACTCTTCTCACTTGGGAAAGATTGGTTTCCCAATGTTTTTTTACAGTTCTTCGCTAAACAGTCTATTATTTGACAAAGTTAGAATGAAACTTCCTTAAGTATCCATGGAAAGATTTCAAATTAAAAGTTGCTATTAAAAATTATCTCTGAAATACTGCAGTTAAAGTCTCTCTAGTATTCCCTACCCATCTCCACTATATAGCCAGCAATTAATCTATAACTATGGAAACTCTCCTTATACAGCAGACTGCAAAGCAGCTTAACACAGCTCAAAAAGCATAGTATAGCCATAATAGAAATTATAAACAGAACTGTAAGAAGGCAGTTACTTTGCTACTCACTCTGTCCAAACTATTCATGATAAAGGCCATTAGAACACAGCACAAGCAGGGTTGGCTAAAGCCACTTGCCCAATGCTTTGTCAGCTAGGTTTTCAATCTACAGATGGTGTCATTGACAAACTTCTCTAAAAACGTGTTGTCATGTTCAGAGTTTTGGTTCGTCTTTTTTCCATTTGTGCCCATTGTGTCTCTGGTGCTAGACACTACCAAGATGAACCTGGCACCATCTTTGTCCTCTTCCATCATGTTTTTCTGTATGCACACAGGATGTCCCCATAGCCTATACATTAAGAGAGCTGCACTCTTTAATTATGCAATTTGCCACCTTGCCTCTCAGTTCAAAATGAACCAGTACCACCAGATGTTTTTACTGCACTGTTGTATCACACCATTTTTGTTCTCATAATTATAGTATAGAACACAAAAACCTCTGCCATATTTAACAGACAAAAATTGTATCTTGGCAATATACCAGCGGCTGAACTTGACATTTTAGAGTACTTGTATATACACATGCAGCCAGAAATCTGCCCAGAGTGATTACCTGTTTCACAACAGCAAAAATCACCTGCAAATGCAGCTCAGCCAAAAGGCTATTCTAATGATTAACACCACTAGCTTCCACCACACTTTAACTCTACCTCAGAAAATACTCTTCCATTAGTAGAAAGCACTGGAAAATACCACCTATACAGTTACAAGAATAAGGTAGAACAGGGCTACGAAATGTCAATATTGACCTAAAAATGACAAAATTTTTTGATTACATAACAACAACACAGAAATTAAACTAGCAGCTCTGATTCCTGTGACACCACCAAACCAGCAGATGCTAAACTGACAGTAAATAAAGCTGGTCTTCTAACACACTCTTCACCCATTCATAAAATGAAAGACAATTACCTTGGCCAATGACATAAACAAGAGGATACTCTCCTTTTTACCTTAGATATTTCTGAATGCATGCAGCTTGTAGAAGGCTTTGGGTCAGTGACTCCCAGTCTACTGAAAGCCACAACACTGGATTTGCAAATCCTTAGTCACAATACTCACCTCAAAAATTACTCTTTTCAATACTCCTACAACCCAGAGTCTCAAGTGGTTATGATGGTCAAGTTCTCCTCATCCTGTGCCACTTTAAGCATCTGTCTTGTCCCCAGGCTTCTAGGCCACATGATGAATACTGGACAACAAGTGTTTGCTCAGTTACTCCTTTTGTAGCAGGAAAACCTTAGCTGCTAGAGTATTTAGACTGCACAAGCAACAATTCCAAGGAATTCCAAAGATGGCAATTTAGACACTTTCAACACGCCTCCTTTGGAAAACCAATAGAGCTACTTATAGTCCATTAAGATTGAAGCCACAACCATTTGATCAGATGTGTCAAGAAGCATAAATTTAGCTAAAACTGTCATCGATTATAAATACCTCAGATTAACACAGTTTGAAAAGATTAGCTAGCCACTCTGCCAGGACCAGTGAAGGTAACCACATGCAGGAGCCCATGCTTTGCTTAAAAGCAGTCAGAATACCAAAGTAACAACCGTACAACATAAGTAAGCTCAGTTCTTGCCAGCAGAGTACAGAGGCAAGAGGCACGAACAGCCTCTGGCATTTTTTGGAGGTCTTAAATTGTCCTTGGTCAAAAATCAGGTTTATTTTCTGTTTAAAATAAAAATAAATATTCAGCAAAAAACCCTAGTGCTAGGAACACAATCATGCTTATTATAAATAAGAGGACACTTTACTTTTTTGCTGACTGCATCCTGAATAGCAATTCAAACACAGTGGTTTCAGACAGGTGTGAGACTAATTACCCCGATATAGCAGCTGATAGGGAATAAACTCCAAAGTAATTAAAAGAAAGCAAACAGGTTTAGTTGTCCGAACAAGGAATTTTAATTTAAGGTCAACTATTGAACTAGGTCAACATCCAGTTCACAATGTCTACAGATAGTGGGCATAGCCAGTCACTACGGTAAGTTTATTGAAGCACCAAGCTCCACACAAGACTGTAAAATACATTTTAAACTACTATTAAGAAAGCTTCTTCAAGTCAACAATACTAGTAAGGGCCAGAGTTTAAGGACTAAGTTTTCACCTTCCAAGCTATTTTAAAACAGCCAATCCATTGCATAAGCAAACCAAACTGCTACATACTGAAACACAGAGCAGCAACTGTATTGAACAATTCCTGTAAATAATTCAAGGATACATTGAAACAGTATGGGTAAATTGTAATTTTTTTATTGGAAAACAAATATACAACTTGGAATGGATTTGAGGCAAATCGTGCCATAAGCAGATTTTCTGAAAATAAGTGGCTAAACAAAGTTTAAAAAGCATAGTAACAAGAGGATAAAATGTTTTCTGGTACAGGACCAGCAGTACAAAAAAAACCTTGTGTACGAGTACCTGGATAAATCACCCGTTTTGCATTAGTGCAACTTAAGTTTCATATTGTTGACTGTCAATCGTCCACAACGTTAAGACTCCACATTTCAACAACATGGTACAGGTATGGCCACAAGTTACTGTGAAGTAAGTTAGGAGAATCATTTTTACAGTGCATTAGCCACATGTATATGTACTATTCACGTGGTTTTATCCTGCAGTTCACTGTGTAAGTCCTTATCCTCCATCACAGAAAGCAAAATAAACTCCTTTATGTACTGGAGAACAAGAGGCAGCACATCACTTTAAGGAATTGCTAATGCATAGTAAACCCTAGCTTACTTTATGTAACTTGTAACACTATTCATACCTAAGTCATTCTAAAGAAAGCTTTTTTAAATAGACAACCCAGATGTTCCCTCAACCAACTCCATTAACTTTAGATGTGCAGAAGGGCTTAAATATCCAGAGTAAGCCACATGCAACATTTGTTACTTAGATCAATTTTCCAAAAATCAGAACAATGACAGTAAGATAAAGGAGAAAAAACATAGAGGAATGGCCTTCTAATTACTATACATGCATATTCTTTTGACAGTAAGGGAAAAACCTTTTACAGATAAGTTACAAACAGAGAAAAGGCAAATAAACAATTTTGTACAAGAAATTTAACACATTCTGTACAACGTCTTCACTTCGCTGTCATCATTTGTACAAACTCTGTAAAAGGAAAAGAGTTACATAATGGTTATTCAGGGAAAAAAACTCAATTGCAAGATCAGTGAAGGAACCTGCCTTCTTGTGCTGAACACTGTTTTGAAATTTTATGTTGAGTTACAATCAAAACAGCATCTTCAAGGCAGTCCTTTTCCAATCACACCTAACAGCCTCCTATTTAATGGCAAAAGTCCTCTCTTTTTATCAAAAGTACTGGTCACTAGGTTAATGGTAACAGCCTTACTTAAAAAAATAAAGCATTTGAGGGTCATCATGCCCACACACTGATTAGGCACAAGGTATCTAAGAATCACTACAAAATCAGCAGTAAATTGTGCTAAGTGACAATAAATTAGGTAGGTCCACAAGCAAGACATGTTAGTCTGAACTCCCTTCAAAGCAGAATAGAACAAGTCCTTCCTGTTTCACCTGACCAACTTTAACCATTGGTTTATTTGCAGCACACTGGAAGTTAAAAATCCCACAATATAGGACACTCCATATATACTGCTGAACTATAGTTTCAGATACAGTAATGAAAACATGGAATGTAAGAAGTTAACTGTGCTGAAGTTTCAGAAGAGCAACTGGAAACCAGAGGAATGCCAGCCTCTGAACAGTGTGTTCCTAAATGCAGCTATGAAGCAGCAGGCCCATTTGTGAGACTTTCATTCAGGTGAGTACTCATTCTGAGGCTGCCAAAGAGGCCTTAAAGGGAAGCCACACATACAAAGAGCATTATCTGAAAATACTCTAGGTATTTTATGATATGTTCAGAAAATTCAAATAAAAACAAGCTGTTTCTGATATGCAATGAACAAACAGAACTTGTTCTGCTTGCACAAATTCATTTAAGTTTCAATACTAGGTAGAAATAAAAATAACCTACTGCTGCACCTGATTTATGAAAAAGGTCTTATACAGAGCTTTCAAGACCTTTACATTTCTACAAACTTTTCCCCTTTAATTTGCAATTTTAAAAGCATTAAAAAGATTACTTGACAGATCAACATTTGTTAGGGAACAGAGAAGTATGAACAGTATGTGAACATTTCAGCTAGCTTACTTTAATGACCATTAGACATGCTAATATTTATGAAGTTATTTCCTACACTGCACAGCTGAACTGTCATTTTTTGCCTTTGGCACAAAGGTAGCAATAATTCATTCAAGTACATGATGTACATAAAGTACATTAAAGAACCCTTGGTATGGCTATCAGCATCTACAGTCACTAGCATGAAAAATGCCACATAATCCATTAGAAACTCCTTACCTTCATAGTTTACTTGACCATCACCATCAATGTCTGCTTCCCTAATCATTTCATCAACTTCTTCATCTGTTAGCTTCTCCCCAAGATTTGTCATCACATGACGGAGCTCTGCAGCACTAATGTAACCATTACCATCCTAGGAAGGGAAAAAAGAGTGCAATAGACTTGTCTAAGATCTGGTGACTTAAGTGTAACTTAAGACTGCACAGGCTTTAACCACCACTAGTGGTTCAAGGTGATAAAACTGTTAGCAGATCTTCAGTATTGTCCAAGATCTTAGTTTTAAAAATCTAATGCAGTCTACTTTGGCTATCCTATGCCAAACACACCTTATAATCACTGAAAAAACTTCACACTTTCACAATGATTTTAGGTGACTGGTTCAAGTGTCTCCTTTAGACCAGAAGCTACTTACCTCATTCACCAGCTTTGTTGAGTCCATCAGACCATTGCATCATATTTGACCCTAGTTGAAACACTGGATATTGAAGCACTAATGTACGCACACTCTGGACTGCTCCTTCTCTCCCCATGCCAAGCTGCTTAAAATAATCTATTTTGTTTCAAAGTGTATCTTGCATAAGAAGCTAACTTTAACTAAACTCCTAAATTAATCTTAAAATGTGAAAGATAAAACACTGCCATTTAAAATATTTAAACAATTTCCCTGCCAGTTATGTAGGAGTATTTTAGTACCATAGCAAGTGGTAGCTTAATAGTACCACTCATTACTACCATGACTCATTTGACTTTCAAGAACAGTACTACAGTAGACTGACCTTTAAGGCTGCCTAGAGGGTCTACATGACAGGAATGCAGATATCCTCCTCACTGAATTCAAGAGTAATTAGAAATCTCTTAGAAATTACAAAACACAAATTAATTTTCACAAGCAGAGTATTCGTTAAACATTTTAGTACCTTGTCAAACACACGGAACGCTTCTCTAATTTCTTCTTCACTATCTGTATCTTTCATTTTTCTTGCCATCATTGTCAGAAACTCTGGGAAGTCAATTGTGCCATTACCTGCAAGACAAACAGACAGTTAGAAAAATGTGGGATTTACTTTATTTTGTTAAATTCCTTATTAGTAACATCTTACCATCAGCATCTACTTCATTGATCATATCCTGTAGCTCTGCTTCTGTGGGGTTTTGACCAAGCGATCTCATCACTGTTCCCAACTCCTTTGTAGTTATAGTACCATCACCATCCTTGTCAAATAGTGAAAAGGCTTCTTTGAATTCTGTGTAACAAGAGAGGAGTTAATCCCTTCAGCATTGAAATATTAAGTTTGTATAAAACCCTACTGTTGCTTATTATTGTACATTAAGCTTAAATTAATTATTAGAAGAAATTTTTGCTGCACTGCTCAACCTGCTATAATCATAATGCCAATACAGAAGCACCAGCATCTGGAGAATGGTTTGCCAGTCTACCAATCAACCAGATTTTGACCTAAATGAGACAAGCGCTCACCTATTTCTGAAGTACTGTGATGTTTGTTACTATCTATGTTGAACAAGGATCCTTGATACAGAGACAAAGAGAACAACCACCTGCAACTAAAGTATCCACATCCTTGGTAGAAATTGTCACCAAAAAAATATTATGAAGATTTCAGAGGAAAAAAATCTACTCAAAATACAAATGCCACAGCTTAACAGCACTTCTATTAACAATAGAGACAACTTAATGGAAAAAAGGTGTACCAGACCAAATAAAAAACAGTTTACTACTACAACTCACTTCCATTGGACACACAAATCTGAACAGCATATGCTACACAAAACTGCAGTATATAATACCAGAGGTGTTAAGCACTTGGCCATACCTAAAGACAAAATTCTAGCTTTCACCGGACTTCCGTATTTCTGCCATCTACGTGTATACACAGATTGTCAGTTGATCAAGAAAAGTCACCAGTCTTAATTTCCAAGAAATAGTTTAGAAAACTGCTTCAGTTCTGGAGTATCCCAAAACAGTCTTCACAGTCAAAACTACTCATAAGACCGCTTAACTGTTTCAGTGCTAACTCAACTTCTTACAAGGGCTGTATTGTAGCCAGCAATACTAATACAAGCATAACATGTTTAACTGTCAGGTCCAAAAATTGAGTTGGTTTTAATCTGTGCCATCTGTTTGTCTTTTGCCACAGAGCTTGAACTAGCTCACTGAACTGTAGTAACTCATACAGAAATTACAGTTGAACATGTGAAATTTATCTATTCTATAATATAGTTCAGATGTTTTTACAGCTTAAGGCACTCAAAATCATGCCTTTGGGGGAGTCATTATCTCAAGGGTTCTCCTGCAATACTCCTAATAATTAATTTTCAACATTTCCAAGCAGCCAGCTTTTCAGATGGTGTTTCCCAGACCAGAATGTCACAAAGTTGTGTTTTCACATGAACCACAAACTCATTTCATCCATTTCATACTCCGGTAGAAGCTTGGCAAGTGTTAAAAAACGTAACTACAAAAACAGGCTTTTTATAGCTCATGAATACAGCTATAATACCAGCCCTACAGTTGAGCCTCATCCAGGAAAAAAACACTCTTCTAAAATCTAACAGTTTGAAGTGTTCCAAAAGCCAACTCCCACTGTTTAGCACCTAAGAATCAGAGTATAGCTACTACAGGACCACACGAAACAGCTCTGAGTACTGTATAATTACACAGCAAAAAAATTATAAAGCAAAACCAGGTCTAAATAGGCAGCTACAACCTGTACCTATAATAACTTCCAAACAGTATTTGGGGACAGTTTTGATTATTGAAGGCAACAAACAGGTTTACTAGGAGTAAAGTTCTACACATGGAAAGGACAGGCTTTTGAGTCAAGCCTAACAGAAAAATTCAGTCTATCATGGAAGGACATTGAAACAAACACTGAGTTTTCATCAAGAATCAGGTACAGAAACATCTAGTCATTCTAAACGTTTAGCTGTTAACCACTTCATCCTCAGTTTGGAGGTCAACTGTCACTAAACATTAAACAGACTTCACAGTACTGCAGTGACCTTGTTTAGAAAAAGTAACACTTTATGGTAGTGTGTGTTTTGGTTGGCTGATTTTTTTTGGTGTTTTTTTTTTTAAAAATCTTCTCTAAAAGATGCTTTCTGCAACATAGCCCAGCCAGTAGCATATCTCCTGAACACTTCAAATTAATCACTTGAAGGAAACTCTAACTCAAGATGCTCTAAGTAGTAGTCTAGAAACATCCAGTTACACATAATAACCATAAAGCAAAGCAAAACAAGAAAAATCAGTAGTGTATTCCTGTTTCAAATGCTGAATTAAATTAGAAACATGCTTAGAATACCTCTAACTACCCCTAGAACCACCTGCAGAAATTAAAACAAAGGAACAGTAACATATGCAAGCAGTTTAGACTAGAACAAGAGCAACCTAGCAGATCTTTGAGTGACTTGCAGCCAAGGCCAGTAAAGGCAGCTATGATATACTGAAGTTCAGTCACCAACTCAACTCCAGCCTCCATGCAACGTTAAGACATACATACAACAAACATTTCACACATTTAAGGAACAAATTGGCTCCACATAACACGTAAAGCAAGTCCTCCTTCTATTCAACACTCCTCCATACCAACTTCTAAAAAAAAAAAAAAACCTGTTGCATCCTAGTTCTAACCTCTCAGAAACCCAAAGACCATGCCAGCAGAACCACTCATCTTTCAGGTCAGTCTACAAGTTTACAGTGTTTCCTTTTTTCTGAAAAAGCATACTGCATCAACAGACAACACTAATCCCAGGCCCCATAAAATAAAGGCCAGTCCTACACAATGTGAACTCTAACACACTAGCTCAAAATGTTCTATTAAATAATAGCTTGAGGCATCTCTGCATCACTTTCCCCTCACAGTTGAAACGGCAGTCTTCAGTGACCTAAATGTTCAGTGAACCAGAACTACCATTCCCACTCATACAGTTTAGCCAGCCGTATCAGGAACTTGGGTAGAATGTCAATTGTTCTCTTTATAGGCACTAAACACTTAAAAATTATTATTTCCACTATGAAATAAACTCTACATAACTCCTGTGGCAAGATCCCCAGCGCAGAACCACAGGATACTAAAGGAACAAACACCATACATGGGACTACTTGTTCAGAGAGGCTATTTAGATCTCGGGTCTAGTGGAAGAATAGCTCACTAGACCAGTTGCTTTGGGACAAAAGCATCTTAGATTCCCTCCCTCCCCAACCACTTACAATGGTCCTGATCTGTATACCTTATATTAAAAGGTTTAAACAAAGGGATACCCCATTTGGCTCCGCAATTTAAATTCTTACTTCCTGATGCTGCAACTAGCATTCACATTCTGTATCTACTCAGCTTTCACATTCCTATCATATCAACAAAACCTGGGATGTCTTTCACTCCTATATATGACAAGAAGATTCTCTTCTATGTAAGCAATGAGTTTTACAGAAGTAAGAATATCTGAAATCTTTAATATCTGTATTCTGGTGCTTCACAGCAGATGTGGAAGATTTGGTTTAAGCCCAGGAGAATTGGTTGTTTTAACCATTTTAACCTTCTATTTAAGGAAATGTTTTTTCTACCTTATAGTACAATTGCCTTAAGTTTGCCTGTAAATTAAAAGCTAGTTATCTTTGTATAAGCTGAAACAGAATGGTGTGGGGTTCAAAAGCCTTTAAAGCCAGTCTCTGCATACATGTAGAGTTCATCTGTAATACACTGAGTTCATCTGCAAGACACTGGCCTTCAACAGCAAAACTAAGCCCAAGTCAGCTACAGTCCTCTTACAGGCCAGTGGGCTTTCATCATCAAAGATTTGTGGTTTACCTGCAAACATTTACCATAGCAGACCTGAAAGTGGCAGGCCATTTTACACTGAATACGAACATTAAATTATATTTTCTTTCCACAGAGATGAAAGCCCCCTGCTTCAACGTGACAAGCTTATTAATATTCAGCTTTTGGCTCTGAGAACTATACTATCATTACTGAATAGCTAACATTTGTACTAATCCTGAGGTAGTGTTAATAAGCTTCCTGTTTGCATTCCATAATCAGCTACATCAACTAATAAAGCCTGGAACAATGAACCATTGTTGAAAAGACAGCAGTTACAATTGATAAAGCCTGCTCCAACTACACTGATCACAAAACCCTTAAGATATGTAGGCCAACTACAGGAAAAAAAAAAAAATCTGAACTACATTTGACTTCTGCTTATTTATAAGCTAGTACCACAGTTGCATGGAAATAAACTAAGGACTTCTACAAAATTCTAACTACTCTCCTAGGAATTAAAACTATCTTTTGATAAGTCTAAAAGCTACGGAACAAAGTTCTTACATTTCAAATTCGGTAATTATGGAAGAAATAAACCAGCTCATTGTGACATTTCTGTTTAACATTCTTCAACAGCCATACCACAGTTAAACAGCAATACCTCTCTCAGATGCTGTTACTTGTATATCTGACCTGGTAGTATTAGATTAGCAGAACTCAACACCCTCTAAAATGATTTTACATGACAGTTATGTACACTGAGAATTTCCAGTATTAATGTTACACACTTGGCAGATACAAAACCCTAAACTTTTTTAATGTCCATGGCAAAATGAGCAGCGCAGAATTCAGCCTTAAGTCACATCAATATGTCAAGCTAAAATCAGTCTTCGGAAAACAGTGACAGACACTGTATCCATGCAGCTTGCGTGAGAAGACATGACAGCCACAAGTTTTACCTGCCAGTAAGATACATGTCCGTGCACAGAAACCAGTGTCAGAGGGCAGCAGTAAGAGCCAAGAGATGCATATTTACTTAAGCATTTCAGAGCAAGGATCAGACTATCTCAACAGTGTACAATCACTTGTGTCCAAATACACAATGCAGTTCCAAATATGGAATATGCCATCACAAAGTTAGTCTCTGCTGTCACCAAAACCAGCCACCCCAGAACACGTTCACTGACATGACACTGCAAAGTAAATTTTTGCCTTCTATTAGAAAAGCACTCTAAGCCTTCACCAGATATTTACCCTCCCACTACAGGCCTTTCAGTTCATACCTGGGACAATTCTGCAGTAATGAAAAAAAGGGTCTTAAGTTTGCTAGCAAGTAAAGTTGTGAGGACTGCCTAATTATTCTAGAGAACAAAACTTCATATTAATTGTATCCATGCAGCTTTTACAGTAGATAAGCCTTTAAAACTTACGTGGCACGTTAAAACATTCCACAATACCTCTTTAGTATCTAAGAAAGCTAAATATCTTGTGTAACACACTGTCACTGGATTAAGAGATGTGCCAGGTCAAGCAGAAGTAGCAACACAGCATGTGAAAGCCTCACCTGCAATCTGCTCTTCTGTCAGTTGATCAGCCTGCAATAGAAGAAGAATATCATTACAGTTGTACCCAAAGTTCAAGACAAAATAAGACACAGACATGTAGAGGCCTCTGAATATGGTGGCTGCACTTCAGGGCTTATTTGTATCATTCTGAAATAATTCTACCTAATGGAGTTCAAAAGCCATCAGGATTTCTTGTTAAGTAGCTGCTAACTGGCAGCTTGTCCTCATTTCCTGACCCTGCAATATCTGGTACACCCAAAATAATGGATTATACACCATATATAAAATTGCCCAAGCAATACTACCAAACTAAACGCACACTGATCTTTAGATTGGTTTTTAAAAAATCACGGCAGACTACTGGCAGTAATACTTTGGAAAACTATCCTCAGCTTTAACATGTAACACTCTTGGTCCAAGTAATGCAGCAGTAACCCACAAATCTCAAATTTAAGGCAGACTAGTCTCTACTGCTAAGTTACAATGCTGTAATTAGAAATATGTACTCTCCTCTAATTAAACCATCCCTAGATTGACATGAAGATTTATGTCCAAGACTTTTAATAAAAAGCATAGAATCCATGTAACTGGCAGCTTCAGACCAAACTGGTAATTGTAATGCATTTGTCATATTGCTGCCCAGAGATTTTTCAGACTGATGTCTATAAACTCAATTAACATAATGTAGCTCAGTGCAACTAGAGAAAGGTTCAGTGGTGTAATTTCTGCATAAGTTGGCTAAGTCCCAGTTTATATCTGATTTTATCAGTTTTGGATCAACTGGATTTGACCAAAAAAAAAAAAACAAACAACCTCTCAGTCTTCAAGTCAGCAGACTTCACTGCTGAAAGAACACAACCGTGCTTGAGGGCTGGACAAATACCTTCAAAGACATTCTTCAAATTCAGAATACCTTCAGTTGTGTTACAGTAAAAAGGCCACACTTCCTTCAAAGAAGCTCCTTGAACAATTTATCCCACAGTACTCCACAAAAAATAGTGAAATAAAAACCCCACAACTTTGAAATACAGAAAATACATACTGTCTAAGTTCAACGCTAAGATGTTGGGTTTTTTCCTACCTCCTTCTTCCTGTTGCAACCATTTGACTTACCACCTTTCTACAATTACTGCAGTATTGGCAGTGAGAAACACTTTCAGTCATTAGCTGTGCCCACAGTGTCTCTGTACATTGGCCAACTGCCAGTGAAATACTTTGGAAAGGGTGTATGTACACCAACTTTTACTTTGCTCATTCAATTAATTACATTTCTGTACTGCATACTAACTTGGTAGATCACTTCCGTCAAAGGAAGAAAAAACAAAATCTAGCTGCTCAATCAACCATACACGAGGTAAACCACCTACAAAAATAGATGCCTAAAATAGCACAGCAACAGCACAAGATATAGAGCATGATCAGTCATTTCTCAGACTGCCTGTGGCTCACCTACTCCTAAAAAATCAAGACCATGTTACTGAGCAACTTCTAGAAAAGCAGCCTATGCGTATCTGCAGCTATAGACTCGTTCAGTTTTAGCAGCTGCAGGAAGTATTGCCGTGCACGTTCAGCTTTTCGTATTGAAAAAGAGAGACAGTCCTGCTGAGAACATCAACAACTCCACAATGCACTTTGAGATGCAAGCATTCTGCTCATCACTCTGAAGCCTAACAGACTTCGGCTCATCTGGAGTGTACCACTAACACAAACAGGCTCATATTTTTGCATGCTTATTTACATTTTTATTGCTTGAGTGAATAAACAACGTGCCACATTTCTGTAGGGTATTTTTATCCGCAGAAAGCTGTAGATCAGATTTAAGTAGCAAGAACTTAAGTTTATTTAGGTCAATACTTATGGGTTACTAAGTTGAGTCACATACTGTTTTATATAGATAGTTTTATATAGACATGACATTAAGCAGTGTTTAAGCGGTTAAGTGTTCCCAAACTCTTCCAGCAACTTAAAAATATTCTACAGCTACTAATCATAAATTTGGAGAAACTGTCAGCACCTGTAAGAGGTAAGGTGTTTCAGAAGAGCATGAAGCTTATGAGAAGCCACAGGTACACGGCAGTTGAAAGATAAGCGAGGAGGTGGGGCAAGGTTGAACAAACACCATCTGTACTCTGCAGTGCTAGGCTCTGCAGGGACTGCTGCGCAACAGCAGTAAAAGGCGGAGCCAGCTAGTCTGCCAGATCACTCCCTCGGAGGCCATGCCACTCAGGTGCCAGGCTATCATCCTGGATCCATCCCAACGAGCTACAGGCCACTGGTATCTTCCTAGAGGAGCCTTCTGGAGTTCTTTTGTCCTGAATTTAAGCTACACATACACCATACAACGTGATAGCGTGCAGACTTTCAATAATGAAGCCGAACGTCAAAAACAAGTAGTTAAATTACAACCATAACATGCCTAGGTTGGAGTTCTTATTTGCCCCTTACTTGTGGCCAATATCCACCCGAAAGTCAGGGAGCCCATCAGTTTTGTCACAACATTCCAAATTCACGTCTCAGCACTTCATTTTCACTGAAATAGGTACCACCCCCCCATTGAAGGCCTGACAAAGAGTCTACGCCTCCGAGGAAAAAAAGAGGAGCTGTTTTATGTGCAGCAGTTTCAGTAGCACAAGAAGCCTCTAGAGGTAGCGTTTCATCACGGCCGTAATGGCTATGCAGTAACCAGTTTTGGAAGAGCCTCACCAGAGCTACCACCACCTGATGGAGAACTAATCAGAAAATCACATAAGAGGTAACATCATTTCCCTCCAAAACTTGGCATTTTGGCATACTTTACAGGAGTCAGATCTGCGAGTTTTGTTCTCACAAGATTAACTAGAGAACCAGATATGTTAGCACATTGGGGCTAAAATCACACAGTAGGATAGCCGATTTTGAGAGCAACACATTCTGCTTTATCTAGCATACGCCGTATAGGACAACATGTATTCATTCACAGGCTCAGCCAGCCCGGCCTGCCAAGATGAACTATAACCGCATTCAAAGTGTCACTGTGTCTCCTGGACACACCCATTTTCATATAGTCCTTGCTTGAAGATACTCCATTTTTGGTTCTGTACGGATGACTAAAAGCACTAAGTATTTTTCTGTTAGATTCACTGTTTTTTTCCTTTGTAGATGGTTTGCTGTTTAGGTTCGAACAAATTAAAAAAAAAAAAAAGGCTTCTTTCTTTGCCTCGAGAGAACACCTCAAAACGTTAAAGCTAAGCACCCACCATTCAAATTATACATGGCAAGTTGATGGTGATCTGATTCCTCAAAAGCATGTAATGAATGAAAAACTCCTCTATACCGCATCTTCTCTTAATGCGGAGATTGTATTATGTGGTCACCGGTGTTGCTTTTGCCACAGAACTACGACTTTTTTCTACGTCTTTCAGCATCCACTTGTTTAATTTTCTAAAAATTAAACTCATATCCATTAGACCGAATTTGAAACAATTCTCCAGTAGCACAAAATGCGTCATACTTCAACAGTAGATATGAACTGCTAGGAAAAATAAATTGTGCTTCATCGAAAAAATGCACAACTGTCCACCGCAAGACCCAAAAGCGGAAATAAAAACCGTTTTAAAAAAAAAAAAAAAAAAAAAACCAACAAAAAANCCTTTTTCAATAGAGCCACCGACAGCAAGATGTTATCACGAAAGCGTCAGGAAAGAGAAGCTCCAATGTGAGCTGATAACAGGTCTAGCAAGAAGGGAGATGGTGCAGTGAGGTAGCCTGCCCCTCATCATCATGCTGCTCAGAAGCTGCAGGGCTCCGCATTGCATTATTACCAGGCGCAACACACCTCGCTAGCGAGACAGACATCTTAAACGCTCGAAGCAGCCGTTGCCGCGCCGCGGGCTCCCCAGCCCCATTGAGCCGTACACGCCGACTTGCCGAAAGGGGAGGGTGGAAAAGGGGGAGGAAGCGATAAGAAAGTGGAGCTGGTGCCATCGTGGCAAGCTCCTTTCCCCCCTCCCGACACCC
>VWZI01000054.1:143838-182012 GCA_013396835.1 Psilopogon haemacephalus
CCCCCTCCCGCCCGACACACGCCCCGACAAAGCGTCATGGCGCTCGAACCGAATGGCAGTTTGAATTTCGAATCCGCACCAACGCCCCAGGGCGGGAAAGGGACCATGGCGGGATTCGTCCACCACCACTTCCTCCTACGCACACGGCGTCTCCGAGCGGGACCCTTCGCCCCAGGCTGCCCGCGCTGCCAGGCTGAGTCCGCTGACCACAACAAGGGACATTTTCACCTCTATCTCCTACCCTTATACAAGCGACCTTACCCCACACCAACCAAACCACCTGCTCCTCTTCTCCCAAACCCATCCAGCCATAGACAGACCCCCTCCCTTCACCCCACACACCGAGCAGCACCCACAAAACCCTACCGCTGCCCCATACCCAGGGACTCACCATGGTGGGTCGGCCTGGCTGTAGGGTGTGGTGGGAGCTAACAGCTGCAGCGGGCGCACCAGCAACCTCCCCGCTCTACGGCTCGCCTCACACTGAGCCCTGCCTGGCGGCCAGCAGTGCCTCATAAACCGCCTCACAGCCAACCCGGATCGCTCCGCACCACTTCCCTCCCCCCGCTCCGTTTCTCTGTCAGGGAACAGAGCCGAGAAAGAAGTCCCGGCACGTCGCAATCTGCTCCAGGCCCCCCGCGCCCCGAATGCTTCCTCTTTCTGCCGCTAACCCCCACCTCCCGGCTCAGCAAGGGACGAAGTGCGGAAAAGAGGAGGACTGCACTTGTGAAACGGCGGAGAAGAAGTGCCAGAAAGGGGTAGGCTGCGGGACTATTTCTTCATGCGGAAGAGAATTTCAGAAAAAAATACCGAGGNCCCCCCCCCACCCCCCCACCCCCCCCACCCCAGCCCGCCCGCAGTGCGCGAGGCTCGGGCCGGCTCGGCTCGGCTCAGCCCAGCGCGGGGCGGCGGCGCCGGTAGTACTGCCGCCGGCCTCTTTGCTACCTCGCGCCCAGCGCCTGAGGCGTGGGGTGCCGGCCGGGCCCTGCTACCGCTACGGCACGCGCGCGAGGACAGGCAGCGGCGGCGCCCGCCGCAGAGGGCCCCCCCCGGGGGCTGCTTGGGGGCGGGGCGGACTCCGCAGAGGGCCCAACGAGGCCTCCTTCTATCGACGAACTGCAGGCCAGAGAAGGAGGCCCGGCCGGAGCAGGCGTCGAGCTGCAGGCCTTGAAGCGGGGCCGCTGCCAAGCGTTGGCTGTTGTCTCCCTTGGTGCATTCCCTAAAGCTTTACCGAAGTGCACCTGAGAAACGTACACCCAAGAGCGCGTTGCCAGAACGTATCAAGACTTAATCTTGCTGTGTTCCGGAAAGCCTCACCCACTGAGTTACTAAATGAGACTCTGCATCAAATGCAGTACAGAAAAATCCCACCTCGCTCTGCTATCCGGAGATGCTTCATCACTGGTAGCATTGTTAGAAGAACAGATGCCTTTCTTACAAGCTGTGTATGTCCTGGTCTTGAGAACAACAGATGGCCAGCAATTCTGAGCTAAAAATCTCAGATCTTTCTGCCTTTGCCTCTGAGATGCATTTGGGGAAATTACTGCAGACAGAACTTCCAAATAGGCAAACTTGTTTTCTAAGTTACAAAGTGTACTCAAAATCAGTATAACTCAACACATAGCTGCAATGTTGGCTGAGTTCAGTGAAAGCAAGCCTGCCTCTCTGGAAACTAGTGCTTATTTGGGGACCATAAATAATGTTGCTCAACTTCAGGGGCCCAAGTCCCAGTTTCCTGACCTAAGATTAAATACAGTCCTATTACAATAAGAATTACCCACTTCCGTATCTACTGCAATACTTATTTAGTTGATATTTATAGAGTACTTAAAAAGGAATGGTGTTTTATGCCTATTTACTCATCACTGCACGCTAAAACGATTTCACAATCTATAGGCCGTATAAATAGGATGTGCTTAGGAAAGAACAAACTTAAGAAAAATTCTGTGGCTTTCCTTCTGCATCTTAATTTACATTCTGAGGCCTGCTCTCTTTTCAGAGCTTGTCTTTTCAGCAGATGCAGGAATGAAAGTGAAAATAAAATAAAACGAAGCAAGGCTTTGTTTCTTAAATGATCAGTGACCCCCTTCGTCATGTCCGATGCCTCTTTGTCCTCTACATTACTTTGTGGTCATAGGGAAATATAGAAAACAGCACTGTATACTTAAATTTGCCCTTCAGCCTTGCAGTTAGTATTTTGTGATGCAGAATTTTTTATCCTTCCTGTCTTCTTGTAGTCGCAAATTAAGTACATAAAAGTGATTGTCTGTTCAAAAACTTAACATTTTTTCCAGTGCCTAATATATACCTAGATTAATAATATTTTTTTTTAAAAAGCACGAATGCCAATTTTATTGTTACACACACCTCCTTGTACCTCTGTGATAGGAAATCCAAGCGAATCCCTACCTGTGGTCAGGTAATGCTTGATAGCTAGACCAGGCTTCAATATGGCTTCAAGCAATTTTAGTCTCACTCCCATGCCCCCTTTGGTCCAGTTTTAAAGATTGCTGTGATGTTCCCAACTTCTCTACGGTCCCAGAGGTGTGAATCACAGCAGACAAGTTCTAGACCAAAAAATTTGTCAGCTGCTCTAGACTTGGGGTAGAAGTGGTTGCGCCCTGCAATCCGGAGCTGAGCAAAACCATTTCCTGTGTTGGCAACAAAACACCCATGTGTGCGTGGTGCTGGACCTGATTTACCAAGCATTTATCTTGGCATCTGTCCTTTATCCTCACAGTATGTCAGAGAGGCAAAACATTGTGACACCAAGCTTCTCGAGTGGGTTGCTCAGGTACTGAGGCTTGAGGAGTATAAACATCTCCGTGAAACAGATCCTGAGGGATTTGAAGAAAATTACATGGAACGACTGTACTGAGACAGCATGTTAAGCACGAGTCCTGTTTCTGGAGTTTGCCACTGACCACCAAAGGAGTATGGAGGCTTTAGGAAGTGAGGGCTATGGCGTAAATAAAATGTAGATTCTTTAGTTACAACCTAAGGGTCTTTGAGGCCAGGGAGTTGAATGCAAGAATTTCAGGTCCTGGAGAAGTTGACCACCATGCTGTTTATGTCCGTTAAAATACTGGGTATCTGTAATATATTCATTTCTTTGGACTCTTTAGTTACATTCCGTTTTCTCAAGGGTAAAAGAGGTGGTCATTCAGAGCATCTCCTCTCTGCCATGTATTTTATGCCTCCTGGTTCCTTGATCTCTTTCTCTCCCCACTCCCTGTTCTTAGGAGTCTCCTTTTTTTCCCACTGCATTCTCCTCCAACAGCACCCATTTCCTGTGGGTTTCATCACCACCCCCACCCTGCTTCCATCTGTTGAAGAGATCAGCCACGAAGTTAGCTTGCAATAACACTACCGGTGAATGACACCAACACTTACAGCTGCATTACTAAGCATTAAAGTGAACACTCCAGTGAAATTAATGGGAGGGGGAGGAAATTCGCTCCTCACAAACAGGTTGTCAGCAAACTCAAGAAGGTAAAGCAGCAGCTTCCCGGGTATATCGAGTCCAGGCTCCTCTCTCTGTAGCTTAGAGAAGTAGAATTGCTTTCCAGCTGCCTAGTTGAGACGGTCTTTGCAGCCTGCATGTGCCAGGAGAGGCAAGGAAATACATCAAATGACCAGCCGCAGCTGCAGGCTGCGACTGACACCTCTGACAGAGCAGTAATGGGAATTGACTGCAATTCCTCTGTTGCAATGGTCCCATATAGCTCTACCAACTCAGACTTTTTAACATGGTAATTTGTCTCTCTGGTACATAGTTTAATGGATGTGTCAATGTTTGTGCGCTGGGCCCTTTTTTTCCCCACATAGAAGTACAGTCTTATAAAAAGCCCGTTTCAAGACTGGGGCAGCAAATTAGACAAGGAGTTTGAGTTACAAGGTTAGATGATTGAGGCAACAAATTAGAAAGGCGATTTGAGTTACAAGGTTAAATGAGCTGTATATGCCAGAAGTTTTCACAGTTACCGTATATGGTGTATTTAATATTGTGTAAATTCAATTTATTTTATCATTTCAACAATAATGAACCATGTGGACGGATAGATACACAGTGCTATGCACAGCCTTAGCTGCCTTCTCAAGTTTGGCTATGTCATGTCTATGTGGATTATAGTAATAATTTGAACAACCTGATTGGAAATTAATTGCAAATTTTGTAAGTGAATTTCTGAGGTAAGAAAGAAAAAGTTCTCAGAGTGAGCACTAAAACTGCTACATAAAGAGAGAAAATAGCTCATGGCTGGTTTTGCATAATGAGTCTATTTTTTTCCAGCTTTGTCTGTAATAGAGAACCTGCCACTGAGAAGGGAATTCATCTACAGTTCCAACTTTATGGGGATAAAACTAGTTTCCTTGCTGAGGGCCCATTCAGTCCCAAGCAAGGAAAAACTTTGCTGTGTGCAACATTGTAAGTTGCTAAATGAGACATCATGAGACATCTTTATTTCTGGAATCCTGTGAGCATCTAGTGATCAGACAATCCAGAATGCTGAGAATGGGGAGGAATTTGTTTGACTGCTTATCCAGCTACCCTTACCGCACCTGTTTGTGGAAATAGCTGCACTTTCTCCTTGTGCATTGAGAGTCTTGCCCTGTCCTTTGTGCCCGGTGCCTAAGGCACTCATATGTGGACTGCATAGTCCCTGTAAATCACTGGGATGTCACTTCTTCTCCTATGGAATAGGACAGGAGGGTCCTTCATCGCTTCAGTCTCTGTAGGAAGGACATAGATGAGAGCATGGTCCAAGTCCAAGGCCGAAGGGTCTGCATTAAATGCTTTCAGAATACTGTGTTACATAGCTGCATCAATGCTGAAGGTGATACAGGTATATCCAAATCAACATTTAAGTAACTCAAATATTGCTAGCAAAGCAATATTTGCTTAACATGGCGCTTAATGTGATCTGCCAGACACATCCAAGATACAGATACAGAGCTCTATTTACCCTACTCAAGGCTTGGTGTTGTAAAGCTGATTCAGGTAACCTAAAGCTGAGTCTTTAGCTATGTTGTGACCATCCACTAAAATGAAAAAAAGTAGAAGATAAAAAAAAAAAAGTCAATAGGTGCACTTTCAGGACCCACAAACAAAGTAGGAGGAGGATGCAAGATATAATCATCGGGTCTAGACCAGGATTAAGAGTAGAAAGCCAGTGGGACTCACAGTCTTGTTTTCTGTTGTTTCATTTTATTGTTATGGGGTGCTTTTAAATTTTTTTTTGTTTGTTTTGTTTTTAAGAAATAAATAACTGCTTCAATTTTTGTGAGGATTTCTGGTGGAATATTGTCTATAAACCTGCAGTATTTTCTGGACTCCTATGAGGAAAACATAGTTGTAGGTCTTTGTCTCACCAGTCTATTATTCTGGAGAACGAGAAAGCTGCCTGACTAGAGACCATGCTCATAAAGTTCAAGAATAGATGGCCCTCAACACTAATTATGGGCAAGATCTTGCTTTTTCTGTGTTCCATTTTCTAAAAAACCTCACTAGGAGAGAAGACATAAAAAACATATTTACCCCAAGGTAAGAGAAATCCCACACTCAACACCTGTAGTACAGTCTTGTTTTCCAAGATATGTAAATAATAATACTTAAGGAGAAGCACCATAACATTCAGGAGATCACAGAATGTATTCCAATGTCTTCAGGTTCTGCAAAGGCTTCTTTTTCTTTCCTTTGATGAGCTTTAAGAGAAAGTCTTCAAGGGTCCCCTGCACTTCCACACATAGGCCAGGAGCCTTCACCCATGAGAACTGCCATGCAATAAGTATCAGAGCACTGCTTACAGTTGCACTGTGTGAAATGGGAGCCATTCAAACTGTGTGCTGCATGCCTGCAGACACAATCACCAACTTCAGTCTCGAATGCAGACTCTCTTCAGTTTGATGAATGCAAGTGAGCAAGTATTTGCAAAGAAGCAGTGGCTAAGATTTTACCATTTTCAGTGGGAAACCATGTACAAATTATGCTTGTTCACCAACCAGACTCTGCCATTGTTATGGGTTGGTATCAGTTTGTCCAAAGCTGAGCCCATAAAATAGGGAATGAAGACATATAATGGAATTAATAGACTTGACAAAATGCATCCAATCAACTGTTTCAAATTCCCCACATAGAAGGACTTAGTGATTCTCCATTTTAATGTGAACAAATGGCTAGAGCAAAAATAAGCTTTTCCAGGTTTGTCATTTTGGTGGGATTTCTGCATGGGAAGTTTTCATCCTAACATATTTTTTTCTTCCTTAGCAAACAAAAATAACAGGATAATATCTAACTCCTATTAAAAAAAATTACCAGTGGAGGCAAAGCAGTGCTTATAATAGAGTTATTGCTGCAACTTTCATTAGGGCAGAGTGCCAAATAACAATGAAAATGAAATCAATGTAATGATGCTTTTTGTTACCTTTTGCGGGGGGGAATGAAATGTCACAAAATGTTTTGCACACTTCCTATTGGGGACCAGGGCATATGGGACTGATTTTCAGTGGAAGGCAAAAGGATTTTGTTTTAAATTGTTGCAGGTAGATAGACAGGTGCTGGAACTTAAATTGTTGCAGGTAGATAGACAGGTGCTGGAACCAAAGGCTAAAATATGTTTTAATTTTCTAATGAGAGCAAACAATGAAGCACTTACTGACCATAAAATTTCAAAAATAGTATAGAATCTGAGTATGGAATCTAAGTAGACTAGATTTCTCCTTCTCTTTTCACCTAAACTGAAACTAGAAGATTTCTCCTTCTCTTTTCACCTAAACTGAAACTGCTCTGGAAATTCAAACCATGTTCATTTAGTTGTGTTCTCTAAGGTCCTGCACATTTAAAAGTATTTTTATCTATGTAGTGCCAGCTGAAGAACTCCACCCCTGTTGAAGTTAGTAGGCATTTCACAGGCTTTCTTTCAGTGGGTTACATCCTCAGCATCTTACTCACTTTTTTCTTCTGTCTGTACTCAGGCATGCTTTCAGAGGAGTTTATCCACATTAGGGTTGACTAAATACTGAGCAAACAGTGCACAATTTGGCTCTCTTTTATAAATAATGATTCTAAGGTTTGATTTAGCAACACATGAGTCTGAGCCATAAAGTTGCATCTGGCTCCTAACTATGTCAACTCTCATGGCATAGATTTTTTTTTTTTCCCCAACATGTTTTATTTTAGCCAAAGCTTAGCCTGAAAGTTCATGCAGAAAGACAAACTGTGAATCAGAGGCCTGTATCAGTGCTCTGGGTAGCGCGCTTACCAAGATAGCCTGCAGCCACATGCCAGCTTGCCATTGACCTTTTATCTGCATAAATAGTCATGACCTTTGGGCTGCTCAAATTAGTGCTAGCTGCTCAAGCAGTTAAGTATCACAACTTTGTACTGCTCAGGCAGCATCTCCTTGCTTTTTTAACTGCTCACACTACCTCCTTCACTGGGTGATGGAAGTAGGTGGTGGCATGGGGCAGCTTTCTTAGTTCTGCAGATATCCTCTGCCCTGAAGGAAATCCACTTCTGGCTGGGTAAGACCATACTAAAGTCTCACTCTATCAACTAAGCAACAGAGAAGACTGAGTGAAGAAGCTGACCAATCTTCCTTCAGATTGGCACTTTTCTATAGGCCACAATAAACCTTCACCTTTGTTATTGGTTTTATTTATTGTCCCCTCTCATTATCTGTCATTACATTTAAAATAAGTTCTAAAAGAATGTTAATATAAAAAAAAAAACCCACAAACAAAGTAGTTATTCTTTTGCTAAGCTTCAAAGGCAGTAGTGTTGCTTAAAGATTGTGGTAGATCTCTAAACCAGAGATTGTTTTTTAAATTTTAATTTACTTTTTATTCAGTGGACTGTATGCTGCAAGGTTTAATGCCCATTATTTTCTCAGTAGAGCAGAGCTAGCATGCTCTCTCATGTAAATAAACATTTAGTCCTATTTCAAAACGCATCATTTGTGTCCCTGAAACCACAGCAGTTATTTTTGGAAATAGGTATTTACACAGTTTTACAAGCACATATTTTCCAATTGTTTAGAAGAGATCCTTTGGATGCTGAAATAACAGCATTGACTAGATCTGGTAAAAAAAATTGGAAAACAAAAGGAGGAGAGAGGGGAGAGGGGGGGGTGGAAAAGGAAGTTAGATACTTCTAAGGATATAAAGCAGGAAAAAAAACACCCCAAACATTTTCAGTTCAGTTCTCCAAGATAATGACTGCACAGACACATTTCAAAGGGAGGTTACTATCCTTGAAATTTGCTCCAAAGCTCTTATGTTCTGATATCCTTTAACTCAAGCTTTTTTTTTTTTTTACTGGGCTGTTTCAGTCATGGGTTAGCAGGTACCAGGTGTAGTTGTCAATCTGATGTACACTGCCTGCATGATGCTTAAAAAAATCAGTTGATTCCTGTTATGCATTATGGAGACATTTTTAATTGCACCAACTGTCAGGCAAGTGGTGAGATAGCTATTCACTAATCCTCATGTTTTTAAAACTAAATTTGAGGGAGGCATCCTGCAAGTAAGAGTGGGAGCTGCATACTGAAGCATACACCTGCTGCCATGGGCAGACCTGTTGAAAGGGAAGTAATTGTTCTGCTGCATAAGGTCCTTCACCTCTACACCAGTGTCTAGCTCACTGTGGTCAGAGCGTGCAGAATTTCACCCCATGTTTCAGGAATATAATTTTGCTAGAATGCCTGCAGTGCCACCCATATGGTCCTTGGTCAGCCACTCAAGATGCTGCCTCTCTCCCAGGAGGGTGGTTTGGACAAAGGCCACAAGCTCTGAGAATCAGTCAGGAGGGTGCAAGACCTGCAGATGTGTCTTTATACTGTGCAGTTGGGGTGGGCGCAAGAAAGTATAAGGACTGGGGTTGTTTATCCTGGAGAAGAGGAGGCTTAGGGGTGACCTCATTGTTGTCTGCAACTACTTGAAAGAAGGTTGTAGCCAGGTGGGGGTCAGTCTCTTCTCTCAGACAACTAGCAAGAGAATGAGGGGACACAGTCTCAGGTTGTGCCAGAGTAGCTATAGGCTGGATATTAGGAGGAAGTTCTTCACAGAGGCAGTGATTTGCCATTGAAATGGGCTGCCCAGGGAGCACTGTGGTGATGGAGTCACCGTCCCTGGAGGTGTTCAAGAAACACCTTGGGGGCACTTAGTGCTAAGGTCTAGTTGATTGGCTAGGGCTGGGTGATAGGTTGGACTGGATGATCTTGGATCAACCTGATTGATTCTATGATTCTGTGATTCTTGCTCCTGTTTCTGTAAACAGTTGTATAGACCCAAGATGCTATGAATCTCAAAGTCTACTTGCCAAATTATGGCATCATCCTCTTTAGTTATACCTAAGACAGAGCATTTATGTTTCACCAAAGAAGCAGCTGAAGGGGAAGGCTGGTCTGCAGCCTTCTCCTCTGCAAGCCACTGAGTGCCTTACACACATGCTTTGTTGCAGCTGCAGAAGGAAAAATGTGGGCTACCCTTGCTGAAACATTGGCAAGCACATTACTGTTTACAACTGGAATTCTTGCTGCCTGCTTTTACCAATGACAACTTAGGACAGGAATAGGAAACTTCACATGATGATGATGATGTCAACTTTTTTTCACTTTTACAGTGCCCGTAGATGAGCACAAAGCTACTGAAGTTAAGATTTATGGTTGCCTTCAAAAAACTGAGCGTGAACCACAGTTTTTAGCTGTCTCTTGTGTTACCATTTATAGCACTTCCAACAGCATATTTGTTTGAAACTTTGAAAACCCATTTGATTTGCTCTCATTTGTTCTGCGTTTCAGCTCTCCTGCCTTGATTATTGGTGGCTGTACCAGAAGCAATTTTAACTTGACCCATTCTTGAGTAAAGGAGATGGCAATGCATATGTTTGCATCTGTGGTTAATACTAAATCTACTGAACTACATAAATAAGTAATCCACTTACAGACCTGTCAAACCAATAGTTTACAGCTCCAAGGTAGTCTTTCTAATGGTTTAATTTAGTTTTGTGTACCTGGAGATAAAACCAGTCAGCAAGACAACTTTCACATGTGGAAGAGAGAGGGCTGCTCAGCTGTTAGCTTTCCTCTGCCTCCATCCCACTCCATACAACATACATATATTACACCTTGTAAGTCACTTGTGCTGTGGTGGTTTGTGCATGTGAAGTAAACTCCTGCTCAGCCTCTTGGTTTGGATAATAGCCCTATGAAATAATTTCTACCAGGAGAATAGGGTTCTGTTTCTGTTCTCATGCAAATGAAATTAGTGGAATTATATATGCATAAAATCAGGGGCAAATGAGAGGAAACTAATTTGCTCTTTTGTGCTTTTACGGAGTTAGGCTCCTTAAACACAAAGAATGCAGTGCTCTCATAAGAGATGGAAAGCATGGCATCAGGCACCTAGCCACACCACTTAAGACTTGCAAGCCATACAATGTATATAGATAGCTAGGTGTCAGAGGGTGGTTTGAAACAGAATTACCTTCACAGACTGGGAAGTCCCTTAGAGTTAAGCAAAAGGAAACGCTAAGTGCAGGAGGTCTAAATGAAATCACTTCCCTTTCCATCTTCATAGATTCTTAGACTTGTAGAATGGCAGGGGCCTTAAAGATCATTTAGTTCTAACTCCCCTGGGACTGGCAAGGACACCCTCCACTAGACCATATTGCTCAGGGCCCTGAACACCTCCTTGAAAGGGGTATTCACACCCTCCCTGGGCAACCCATTCCAGTGTCTCACCCTCACTGTAAAGAATTTCTTCCTAATATCTAGTCTAACCCTGCCCACCTCAAGCTTCAATTCCCTCTCATTTTATTGCTACAAGCTCTCATAAAAAGTCCCTGCCTTTCTGGTAGGCCCCCTTCAGGTACTAGAAGGCCACTGTGAGGTCTCCCCAGAGCTGCCTTTGCTCCAGGCTGAACAGCCCCAACTCGCGTAGCCTATAGCATAGGGGAGGTGTTCCAGCCCTCTGATCATCTTAATGTCCCTCCTCTTGAATCTTATCCAGCTGTCTCTATCAAAGCTGAAGGGAAAGATCTCTTTAGCTTCAAGGATCTGTTCCTAAAAATTGTTTAGAACTTCTCCATGGAACCAACAATGGGAGGTTTTCCCTCAAAACCTACCCCAGCACCATTTTAGGCTGTGTACTGTGGTGGTACAGGGGTAAAGCTCTTAATCTGTAAGAATTCTCCTCCCTCTGCTATTAGCTGTATAGGTAAAACCCTGCATAAACCATGGTAGTCTCTGGGATCTGGAGGTGGAGAAAGGAATGGAAGAAATCTTTTAGCAGAATATATTTAGTTTCCATCTCTTCCAGGATGCTCTTTCACACCTCTCACTTAAGTGCATCTAGCCTTGTGGTGTGGAAATTCAGCAGAACCAGCAGAGCTCTCTGCCTTGATGAAGAGGCCTAGGTTCAATAAAGTAGCCTCAGGAGAACCCCCACAAGTTGTTTGACAAAAGACATTTTAAACGCAGCCCACAGGAGAGAGGTGAAGTTGGTTCCTAATACTATTCAGCTGTACTAAAAGGAAAGTAAAATTTTATGGCTGTGTAGAAATGAAAAATGAAATCACAATAATCAGTTAAAAGGGCAGAAATCACATTTACCAAGATCCCTTTTGTCTGCAATGTTTGGTCTTTACTTAGCAAGACTACAGAACTTACTACTTGTCCTTAAGGAGTACTATTGTACATGGGGAGTAACCAGCTTGTGGTTATCTGCTGTGACCAAAATGCTGACATCTTGAAATGGATGTTATTCCTTGCAACAGCTTTGATTGAGGCCATTTCATATGGAAACAATTAAGAGGCAGAAAGCATATCATAACAAAGGAATGAGAAGAAAGATCAGGAAATACAAGCAGATTGGATCATTCTCTAAAAATAGCTACAGTATTTACTGTTGGCAATTATAACAAATCTAAGACTTGAATTGCCACAGGAGAGTAGACATGACTCTGAATTGTAGATTTCCTTATGCAGTCTAAGAGGAAACAGCTCAGATTAATGATGAATGTAAAATTTAGGTCTGGGGTAGACAAAATGTAACTTATTTTGTATGTGTGAATATGAAAACACTTATAAAGCGATCACAATGGGAAATGACAAAGGAACAGAAAGCTAGTTGGAAATAAAAGAAAGATACAGTCTATGTATGTTTCTTTTCAAGCAAGGGGAAAATACAGATGTATGTTGAAGAGCATTCACAGAGGTTTGCATGTTTTCTTGAGACCAATCTGCATATGCAACCAAAACCAAGAAATGCTAAAGAACAAAATCTGTCTCTAAGAGGCGTATACTCTTACAGGCAGGAGATACCCAGGGGAAGAGCTTTTTCTCACACTGCTATCAGAGACTGAACAAGACAATTACTGGAAAGCATATATCATAATAAAGTATACTCAGACACCATTTAATATTTCTGTCCAAGTAATTAAATGAACACAGTATTAGTGCTAAGCACTGTGAGGTAGACAAGACACTGTCAGTCATATGTAGCTGGGAGCCAGGATGTCCATGTCTCTCTGTTCCTAAAGTAATCTGTGTTTGCAGGAAAGTTTGGAAATTACTTTCCGTAGCTACCAGCCCTAGGGTTCTTAGTGCCTTAACTGCTGTGGGTTGTAGCTGTATGCACACACGCACAGAATTTTGTATGTGCCAAAACCTGAGCTAATGAAACTTAAATTTACACTGTTAGATGATAGCAAACTGCCATCTAACTCCTTCCTCTTGACCACTGTCCAGAAGACTAATTTATGTTGCTGATGAAATCAATTTGAGTTTTATGACTGACCTCAGTGGAGCCAGGATTTGGCTTAATGTCTTCATGTAAGGAGCTAATGGTTCTTCTGACAATAGCTCTGCCTATTGTCAGAAGAAATATTGTCAGAGGAAAAATATTTAATGCCTTGCATCTGAAGGAACATCCCATTCATGATATCAGGTTACCTGGCAGAGGAGATAATCCGGTATCAATGCCTTCATTCCTGTTCAAATGCCCTGCTTTCCACTTAGATATCAGCAATGCCCAAGTGGAAGGCATCTCACTTCTTCAGGAAGCTGAGGCCTGTGCAAATACCCACTAAAACTGGCATATATATATATATATATGTATATAAACAGAGGAATGGTCAGGGTGCACCTAAACATCTGAGGATGGCACTATCAACTTGGCGTAGTCTGCACTTTCATCCTCCATCTTCCTGCCTTCCCTCCACTCCACCTGCACCTCCATGACCCTCACAGCATGATATTCCACAACAGCACTAGTCTAGAGCTAGCAGAGCTTCAGAAGGCTGTGTGACTGGAGTGGGTGATAGTAAATATCAGCACTCTCCTTCTGATTCTTGCTTTCTGGAGCACCCCTTGGAGGCAGTGAGCTTGCCTCCCACACCTCTTGCCACTCACCCCCAGGCCACTACCTCCAATCATTCATGGAACCCATGTGATTTCCACTCTTTTCCTAATTTTGGGAAATACTTTTGCCCAAGTAGTAGCAAAGTGGGGCATGGCAAGAGACAGGTGGCTGGGAGAAAGAGTAGCCCTGCATGGGATGGGAGCTTCATCCATCTACCAGCTGACCACATAAAGCAGTAGTTATGGAATGAGTAATCCTGAGTACCACTGGCATTTTAGAAAGAGCTATATATTTGACATAATTTCTCCAAAAGATTCCTTTAAATAGTAGAAGTTTCGTACATTTGTATTCAGAGCTCTTACCACTTTATTTTTAAAGAGAATGTAGGTGTTCACGAACAGTGGGTGTGAGACTTACAGCACTAGACCAGAGCCCTATATTTGCAGAATAACTGCTGCATTGACTACTATGCTGCAAGTTCCTGTAATGAAAATACCAAGGATTGAGAGGGTCTTCCTATCCCTGTAATTGTTTTGTCTTCGCCAATGCAGCTGTAGCTGCCCCAAAGGGAACCAGCAGCTTAAGATGGCCCATGCATGTGTGTGCACAGAACAGACACAAGGTTAACAAGCCTCCCAGCCAGTAACTGAAGACTTTGCCATGCACTGGGATTTTGCACCTCGTTACCACAAAAATTGCCTGATGTCAGGAGTTTTCTGGCACGTCCTTAAGCCAACAACATCGGGGCTTTTTAAAAATTAGCTTTTTAAGAACAAAAAGTCAATTTAGACTCAGATAATTGTGCACAACTTTGGAAATATCAAAGGTTCTTATGAGGTTTCCAAGGACTGGGGAGAGTCCCAAAAGCATCCATACTAATCTCTTAAAGAAAACACCCTGAAGTACACTGCTTTCCATAGCTGGGGTAGCTTGTGCCTCTCTGCATCATTTAATCACAGAATCAACCAGGTTGGAAAAGACCAATAGGATCATTGAGTCCAACCTATCACCTAACCTTTCTAATTAACTATACCATGGCAATAAATGCCTCATCCAGCCTCCTCTTAAGCAACTTAACAGGCAATCCTGCAAACCAGAATTATCATACTGGGCTTCAAATCCTTTCTCCCACTCCAACCCACTCAGAAATACCTTATGAAAAAAGTCTCATGTCAGGATGCCTTTGAATTTTTAAAAGCCTGTTTTTATTCCTTACCTGTTCCTTGAGCCACCTATTCTGTACATGATAAGGTTAGGAGTGCTGCCAGTACAGCATTGAAACCTCCCTTTTCTTCAGGCATGCCAGGTATACTACTAAATTAAGCAAGTTCCTCCATTTTCCTCCTAGATTACAGACATGCAATTTCCTTTCAGCTATTTCTCTGAATCGTCCAGTACTCATGTTAATGTGCTTTGACTTTTGGCTTAAGTTATTAGGAAGAATAATTCTTTAGACTATATTTTATTCTTTGCTTCCTTTGAATAATTTAGGGTCAAGTTATAATTTTCTCTCACTGGCTCTAGTCTTGTGCAAAGAATAGCAAAATTCTTCTCATTTTTGTCACACCCGCCCCCCCTCCCCCAGCTAACTGAAGTGGTTTTGTTAATGTGCTATGCTTGTATGCTCAATGCCCTTGTATGCTACTAACCATCTTAAGAGCTCCTTTTCCCTTGCACATTCAGTAGGGAAAATCAGAAGGGGATCAAAGCATTGTGCCAGTTCTGGATGCTAGAGAACACGTAGGCAGGAGCTGCCTGACAGAGAGTTCCTCTGAAGGTGGCATCTGCCTGCCAGATTACAGGGGGCTGTAGTCAGGCAACAAGA
Organism: Psilopogon haemacephalus; assembly: GCA_013396835.1. NCBI lineage: Eukaryota > Metazoa > Chordata > Aves > Piciformes > Megalaimidae > Psilopogon > Psilopogon haemacephalus. The sequence continues at coordinate 159,023 of VWZI01000054.1, forward strand.
ACTGGAAGAGACTGGTGGCTTGGACATGCCTTTTCATGTTCCACCTGGAAAAGCTGATTTCTAAAGTTTGCTTGCTCTCATAGTGCTAGCAATTTCTGTTACACAGACAGAAATGCTGTTGCTCAAAACAGGTCAGGCTCGAGGCTCTGCACTGTGAGCCCAAAGATTCAGGGTGACCCAAGGTCTGCCTCTGCAGAGAAACTGTACACAAAACAGCAACACAGTCTCTTGCTGCAAGGTCATCTAAGGCTCCTTGCACATTCTCCTGATTTTATGGTGGGATCTTTTGTGATGATTTTCAGCCCTGCCTTCCCTCTGTTCATTTTTTTAAGTACTTTTGCAACAGTCAGTTCTCTGAAACACCATTTTATCTCCTTTGAATGGACTGAGAATCTAGGTTAAAGTGACTGACTGATGTGACAACAGAGGAGCAATTGTCATCAGATCCAAAGGATTTGATATGCTGTGGTTATAAAATGTACTCGGACAGCCCAAGTTCTGTGCCAGATTAATATTTGATGTCATTGGACTTGACTGGCTGTAACTGAAAAAGCTGGGGCCATTGTTGGCAAAATGGCCATCTACCTTTCAGGGAGAAGTTATAGCTCGTAGAAGCTGACAGTCTGACAGCCTCATCTTCCATTTACCCATAAGCACCAGTTGGTGTGAGCAATGACAAACCAATTTTCTCCATATTTAATGATTGATAGGTCACATTCTCTTTGCAGCCCCTAGGCATCATGTGTGTTTTCTATTATCACTATCAACTTTGCATCTTGCTATAGTTTAGAGGGCATCAATGCACAGCCTCTCTGTACAGTAGCTGCTCCTTCTCTGTCCCTCTTCAGGCATCCCTTCCTCTCCTATTGCCTGTGGCAGCAGAAACACCTGTACCAATCTGCTTCAGACTCTTCCACTCATTCAGTAGCAGCAGCTACTATTTAATCATGGCCAGAGTTAGTGACAGTGACATGTAAACCTGGAAGGTTCATTAAGCAACACCTAGGATCCAGATATTTTATTCTGGGCCCAACTATGCATATGTGAGACCTCCCCCCACCCCCACATAGTCAATGCAGCTATATAATAGTCCAATATGCTCAGAAATCCTAAACTCTCTCAAGGAGAAAAAAGCTTTGGGCTCCATCATCAACATCCTCAATGGTATTTTTTGTTTGCCTGTCTTAAGTTATCAAAAATATCTCTAGGCTAATGAGGACCACTGCCAGTGACATCTCATTAAAAAAAAAAACATACAACACACAAAAACAAACCAAAACAACAACAACAAAAAGAAAGTTGGTGTTGTGTACAAAGGTCTTTAAAAAAAAAGACACTTGGTGTTGTCAATGGAAATCAATGGATTGCAAAACTGTATTTGTTCTAGCTGGTTAGAATACTTGTTGAATTCACAGAATCATAGAATGGTTTAGGTTGGAAGAGACCTTAAAGATCATCCAGTTCCAACCCCCTGCCATAGACAGGGACACCTCCCACTAGATCAGGTCACTCAAGACCTCATCCAGCCTGGCCTTGAACACATCCAGGGAGGGAGCAGCCACAACCTCCCTGGGCAACCTGTTCCAGTGCCTCACCACCCTCACTGTGAAGAATTTCTTCCTAACATCCCGTTCAAATCTCCTCTCTGCCAATTTGAACCCATTCCCCCTCGTCCTGTCATTACAAGACCTTGTGAACAATCCCTCCCCAGCCCTCCTGTAGGCCCCCCTCAGATACTGGTAGGCTGCTCTAAGGTCTCCCCGAAGCCTTCTCTTCTCCAGGCTGAAAAGCCCCAACTCTCTCAGCCTGTCCTCATAGCAGAGCTGCTCCAGCCCTCTGATCATCTTCGTGGCCCTCCTCTGGACTCTCTCCAACAGTTCCATGTCCTTCTTGTGCTGGGGGCTCCAGAACTGCACACAGTACTCCAGGTGGGGTCTGACGAGAGCAGAGTAAAGGGGGAGAATCCCCTCCCTTGCCCTGCTGGTAATGCCTCTCTTAATGCAGCCCAGCACACAGTTGCTGTCTGAGCTGCGTGTGCACACTGCAGGCTCATGTTGAGCTTCTCATCCACCCAGACCCCCAGGTCCTTTTCCTCAGAGCTGCTCTCCAGCCACTCACCACCCAGCCTGTATTTGTGCTTGGGATTGCAGCAACCCAGGTGCAGGACCTTACACTTGGCCTTGTTAAATTTCTCCAGCCTGTCCAGGTCCCTCTGGATGACATCCCTCCCCTCCAAGCTGTTTGTCCTCTTCTAAGGAGAGATGGGACATTTGAACTGTAATTCCATTTGAACTATAATTCCAAGGTAACTATGAAATAAGACTTGGACCTTTCTACCTTCAAAACAGTTTTATGTGTACAAAAGAGAAAATAATCTCAAACTATCCCATGCAACACAAATCCCAGCCCTCATTTACAGAGAGAATGAAGAGGGAGTAGATACATTTTCTGAAGACATGAAGCTAGAGGTGAAATATTTGGCTCCTGTTCCTATACTGAAAAATTCTGACTATCTCTTTCTTAAAATTATTTCAGTATCTACAACCTACAGCCAGCGTAGTATCTGAATAATAATAATTAACAATAAACCACTGCAGTGGACAGTAGGCATACAGCTGCCCTGTAGTTCCCTGCAATGCCTGTCCATCTGTAACTTTCAGCTCAGGATGTGTGAAGACACCACAAGGACCAGTATTGATTCTCTTCTGCGCTATACTTAACTCAGATGCTTTTCTGCAAAGCTGTTTCTTGACCTTTTTATAAACCTAAAGAAAACTATATGGGTTAGACCTGAAATTCTGCTCAACTGAAATGTTTGCATATCACCGTGTGGAATACATAAAAATATTTCTGTTATGAGCAGACCATTATCACCAACATATCTACAATATCTGCTTTTTGTCTTCTTCCCCATTCTGTAATGGAAATAATGATGATTATTCATATTTCACATAGAAACAAATAGCTTTTCTTACACACTGTCTTTGACGCTCAGTGCATATAATTACCATACAAAAGCTACTTTGTTTTAAGGATTTTTATCATGTTGAATTGAAATGGTCAAAAGCCCTCCAAAACTTTTGCCAGGATTTTCACATGTACGGTCCCAAGAACTCAAGCCTTAGTTTTTAATATTCCAGCTGCCATGGGGTTTTAAACTTGGCTAGAAGGCCAATCAGATGTACATTGCAAGGATGAAGAAGGTTTGTGATGGGTTAGAGCAGATCCTTCCCCTAGTAAAGTAAATTCACTGCAATTCAGAAATTTGGAAACCCATAGACAAAAAAAGAATAATGTAAGAAGAATAAACTGTTACAAAAATAAAATAACCTTAAGGAAGATGGGGAAGGCGTCAAGTAGCAGCAAAGTAGCAGCAGCATCTAAAACAGTGGTAGGGGAACATAGCAGCGGGTCAAGTAGAAGCAGCAAAGGGAAGAGACAAATTGTGCTTCCAGACATAAGCTTTTGATACTCTAATTAAATTTTATTAACTTATCCACCGTTGCCATTTTATGGCATATCCCTGGAATGTTCACCTCTCCACTCAGAGCTTCCACTTTGAAGTTTCTCTGTTCCAAATTGCTTTATGTCTGAGCTAGAAATCTAGTCAAATGGCCACAAGGTCGTTTTCAGGATGGAGAAGGTACAACTGGAAAGGAAGACTGAGAACCAGCATAAGACCTGCCAGCTCTGACAACAGAATAAAGTGAAAGGTAAAAAGCGGAGACAGATAAAATGAGCACATTGTATTCTTTCATGTCCAAGGTAGTATCTGAGTCTAGAACAATGCAATAAAATATTATGATGACAAAAAGAATTCAGAATTTGTGCCTTTTAGCTGTGTGGCCTTCTGGTGCAGGAGGAGCCTTTTCCAGCCACCAGAACTGTCCTACCGAAGACTTGTGTATTCTAAAGCCATTCTCCTAAAATTTAAACCATATGAAGTATGCTATGCAAAGCAGTTATCAAAAAATAGGCACCACCTCCGTCCTTGATATTAAATAGCACAACTGAGATTGCTGCAATCAAACATTTAAAAAAGGCACTCATTAAGAATGTGAATTTATATCCCCTCAATTGTAGAAATGATCAGAAGAATGTCTTATTTTAAATTAGCATTCTTTAAGTAAGGCTTAAAAATTGAATTGATTGGAGAATAACAGCCTACCCAACTCTTCACTGCCTTCAACTCTTGCAAATATTTATTACCAAAATCTCTAAAATAAGAACTTTTTCTTAAGAAATATATACATAGAGAGACCATTATTCTTTTAATTCCGTATCAATTACACAGACCTGATCAAAGAGTTATTTTTGGGTAGGTTCCATGGGGAGGAGAATACTGATGAAGTCAGGTAATTCCTTACATGGGTGCTCTTGATTAACACCAATGCACAAAGCCCTTTGTCCTTGAACTTCTAAAACAAAGGCCAATCAAAGAGCTAGGAGTTTTATTCACCATTTCAAGTGTCTTTTGCTTGAAAGTATTGTGCTCAAAATCCCTCCCTGGGCTTTTCACAGGATCACAGAACGTTAGGGCTTGGAACATACTTTGAAAGATTGTCTAGTCCAACCACCCTGCCAGGGCAGGATCACCTAGAGTAGGTCACACAGGAATGTGTCAAGGTAAGTCTTGAATATCTCCAGAGAATGAAATGCTACCACCTGTCTGTGCAGCCTGTTCCAGTGTTTTGCCACCCTCACAGTGAAAAAGCTTTTCTTTATGTTCACATGAAACCTTCTGCACTCCAGCCTGCACCCATTGCCAGTTGTCTTGTCATTGGCCATCACTGAGAAGAGCCTGGCTCTGTTCTCCAGATGCTCACCCCTCACATGTTTATAAACATTAATGAGGTCACCTCTCATTCTCCTCTTCTCCAAGCTAAAGAGACTCAGCTCTCTCAGCCTTTCCTCATTAAGGAGATGTTCCACTCTCTTTTCAATGCTGTGGTCTCTTCCAGCTACACCTGAGCCTTCGATCTCTGTCTACTTTGTCTCCCTTCTACCCACCATGGAGATCGCTGCCTTCAAGCTGTTCTCTAATGGGTAGATCACCCCCTAGCCAAATCACCAAATCACCAAATCACGTGTTCAGATCCAGCTAACCCTTATGGGGAGAACGTCCAGTTCCAATTGTTTCAGTTATCTGTAATCAAAAGAATGTAATTACTCTTGTCCCACCTGGATGGGTGGGCATCCATCAGGAACATCAGCCTCAGCCCGCAGAATATACTGAACTCTTTCTGAGGTGCTCTAAATTCAATCATCATAGTTGTAAATGCAGTTCCACCACTACTGCCACTTCCCAAGATGCAGCTGGAGAGCTAAGGCTCCAGTATCATCTGGCACAAGGGACTCCCCAGACTTTGTATGCCCCAACGTAATTTCCAAACATTGCTTTTCAGAATGTGAGGTATTAGGCCACGGGGACTTGACTTTGAAGCTCCTACCAGTATCTGGTCTTTGAACTAGTATTATCTGTGATGGCTTTTTGTTTGTCTACCTCTTCCTGACGTGTATAGCTAAGCACTGCAGTGGAAATGCTACTAAATAGGAACCTACCTAAGACCCCTGGGTTATATCATACCTAGACGCCATCTGCCATGAAATTGGGTACTCAGTGCTGCCACCCTTGCACCATGATGTCCAGGCTGGACAACTTCTCTATAGACTAAAAAGAAATTTCTTTTCTTCTTCAGAGGCTGCACAGAGGGAAACAGGTGTTATGGTAAAGGAACGAACAAGCTCTGGCCATCAGCATAAAATGTCCATGAAGTGCAGGCTGAAAGAAAGGCAGATTAGTTCTTGGAGGTCATAGATCTTTTTGTCCTTTATGGTACAGTGGTTTTTACTCATTTCTTGTCTGTTGGAAAACTAATTTCCCTTGTATTTCAGAGGACACATGCTTAATGGCAGATCACAGGCCAGTCACTTGGCCAAAGCCTATTGACACCTGCATGCTAAGCTGAACTAAGTGATCTTTGGCCCTATTAGAAGCAAAGTCAACCATATGTATACAATACCTACACACACAGAGAGCAGCAAAACCTCACCACAAACCCAGGCTGCACTACTCCAAAGATCATAAGTCACTAAGCAGAACAAAGGTCTTTCCCTAAATGCTAAGGGTTTTTTTTATTTGAGTGTTTTTTAGTTTGTTTTTTTTTTTTTAATGGCTGATAACATTCCATGCCCAACTGCTAAGCTGAGGACTTTTTATCATCTTTTATGTAGCACCCCTCATTAAAAAAAAAAAAAAAGTATATATATAGAAAGTGCTCTGCCAAGAAGGTCAATATTGCTATCTCTGTTTTTCAGAAAGCAATGCTGAGCAGCAGAGAGTGGAGCTAAGGTGCCTATAGTGCCTTACACAGAGGGGTGCAGGAGTGCAGTAGACGACTTCCCCAGTTCAGAAGTCAGAACAATTAAAAAGGGACCAACCTTTCTTTACTTCGGTGGTTGCAAACACAGTCCTGTGTATAGTAGGAATGTTTCCTGACCACTGCAGACAGTAACTCAGCTCCACTGACTGCGCTAAGAGTGCCTGTGGCAGCCAGGCCCATGTCTACGCTAGGGCATGGGCAGATGAACAAGTTCCTGCACTGTCAGCTGGAGTATGAAATTACAGCACTTCAGCTGCTTTGCAGGAGCAGCCGTGTTTGTGCCCGGACACTGCTGCAAAGGCGATGCCGCTCATCCTTCAGTGGAGTGATGTAAACTGCGCTGGTGCTGGGGGAAGGAGATGAGGGAAGGACAGGTTAGGAAAAAAAGCCAAATTGGGGGAATTTGCTGACTGTCACTTTTCAGCCATTGCAGATGATGCATCCGTACCACCATTCTAAAACTTCAGCATCTATCTGGCAGCTGGTGCGCTGCAGCCACCAGTGCCTAAGGCAGACCTGGCACAGTGTCTGCAGCTGTACAGGCTCAGCTCCTCTGCAGAGTGCCCTGAAGGAAAGAGCCTCGTGAACCCACAGGACTGCTCATTGACCTAAGGTCCTGTTACCAGCTACTCCAGAAAGGGAGTAAATGGCATGGAAGATTTTATTGTTTGGTTTAACATGGAGATTACAGAGTAATTTGATCCAGTGCAATAAACACTGGGTATTGCAAAAGGGGAGATAACTACACTCACACAGACATGGTGAGTGTCAGGTTCCTTTTTTTGGTCCTAGTCTGATCCTTGACTTGTCAGGAGTGGATCATCCACCTGAGAGGAGCCTTTGCTGCATGGCCACTGGCCTGGCCTGCTGGCCTTGCTTTCCTGTGTGCTGTCAGGGAATGGAGAGCGAACCTTGTGCCACAAAATTCTTCAATGGGGAGAGGGAACAGGATGACTCTTCCTTCTACATGTGCAGGTAAAAAAGCAACCTCTCAGGATAATTCATTAACCTAAATTACCTTCCTTTCTTATCTCACTTTGCTGGTAAGTCACACTAACAGCCCTTCAGGAAGACTTTGATAACTTTGTAGAAGTCCTCTGTGTGGCCTTACAGACTAGGTTGAGATGAGCCAGTGCCTGTTGCTTCACTTGACCAAGCAGCCTCAGCAAGGGAAACTGTAATGCAAGTCTCACCTCTTCAGTAAGGCTGCTCCTTTTGCCTCTGATTTCTCCTGCATGAATTGCAAGTTATGGTTTCCGCATGCAAATCCCAGCAACATCCTCCGCAGCAAGCTATGCCGTTGGTTGGCCTGTCTTTCAGCTCAATACAAGCAAAATCCAGCAGCAATTAGTCTTCTGATAGGAATGTATAGAATGTATATAGCAAACTGTGCATCTCTATGTTGTCATGGAGATGCCATGGAATACATTGGAGGGGTTTCGCTAGTTGGATTTCTGCCGCATCACACATTTGTACAGAAACTAGGTTTTGATGAAAATAAAGTATCCAAAGTTTTCAAGAGCATAAGTGGAACACAGATCTGTGTCAAAGCAGGCTAGGTCACCTTATTCTTGATAGTTTGCATGGGCCTTAAATTTTATGTTTTCCATGTAAATTGGTCCTGATTTCATACCTGCATAACATCACCAAGTTGAGAATGAGACCAATGAAAAAAAAATAATCAAGGGGTAAAAGAAGCAGGATATATGTTTCAAAATCAACAATTAGAAAATGCAAGATGGTAGAATATAAGACTTCTCAAGCACAGTGGGGCTGAAATAGTAAGTCAGGGAACTGCCTTTAACAGTTAACCTGAGATATTTGAAACCTCCATAATTTTCTGCCTTCACCTGATGTTTCTAAGGTAAGCAATTTTACTGCTTGTGTCCATATTTTTTTCTTTTTGATTGATGTTCTCAAAAATTTAATAAAAGGTATTTTCAGTTAAACAGGAATTTAAAAAAACAAACAAACAAACAAAAAGCAACCTTTTAAAAGGAGAAATAATTAATCCATTTCTAAATTGCACCTGGTCCATAAAAGACAAATCACATGGCCAATGGAAAGCATATTCAATAGTGCAGTAAATGTCTGCAATCAAATGGGACAAAGACCTATCAGCTAATTGTGTAAGCAAACCTGAGAAGCCCATACCAGTTTACAATCTGCAGATCATCTTCAATCTGAGCATTTTAAAAAACATATTTGTCTTTCTACATAACATCCTTGCAGTATAGCCTTCTCTATCTATCCACAGTTAAACCTTTCACCTAAGCTCCCATCTAATTGTGCTAGATCATTTTAAAAACTGTACTTGGAAGCGACTGTCAGCTCTTGGCCTCCTTCTAAAGTCATTCAGATTTGACACTACTCTAGAGAACCTGCTGCGTTTTCATACCACTGCTAGTGCAGATCCCCCGACTGAAAAAAGCTCCCTCGTGTCTGTTGACATGAATAATCTCCAACATTTTTAATGTAGGCTGCCTTTGCCAGTTGGCTGACACTTGTGCTATGCGATGAATAAGAGCTATTTGATGACAGTTAAGAACTGGACATGAGATACTTGCTGCCATATTTCCTCTGCTGTTTGGGAGTGCATCTCTATTGTTTGTCACATGCAGGAATGCGAATATGTTAAAGGCAGTCGGAATGCGGCCAGTGATGGCATCGTACTGCAAGGCAATACAGAGAAGGGAGACCCAAAGCTTCTTCTAATGGCCTGTTTCTTAGTTATGTTCCTTGAATGGCATTGATGCTTATAGGAAATTTAAGTCACTGTAAGTTTAAATAACATACATTTTAATGCATCTACCTATCTAGAGTGTTCAAAGTGTGCTTTCATATCAGCACAGAAAACACTTCTCTTGCAATCCAGCCAAAGTTGAGAGTTTTCTACGTATCCTGTAAGCAACAGGATTAATAATGAATGGTTTACTTACCAGCGACTGCTGCTCTTCAAAAGACCCTTATGCATTTATACCTGTGGAGTGTGCACTGTAGAACCACAAATTCCTGGCAAAACACTCCAGGAAAATCTAATGGAAAAACAGCTCAGGTGACTCTGCGGTGTGTGTGTGGAGTGTTAGTGCTAACAAGGGGAAAAAAAAAAAAAAAAAAGATAATGATTTAAGGTAGAACTGACAGAATAAGAAGGAAAATTTTTGACCAATAGGAAATGGGACATGGATTGAGATGTCAGAGGTGCATGACGAAAAACCAAAATGGAACCACCCAAGAATAAGGTAAAATGAGCAGAAAGGAGGAATGACTGGGAGAGTATAGGCAGGAGGAGTTGGAAGAATGACATCAAAAGCAAACCAACATTACAGAGATTCTTGAAGGAAAAGATAGGGAAATTTAATTAGAGGCTAAGATATACAAAATCAGTAGGATTTGAGAGAGATGGGCTGGTGTGTCACTGCTACGTGAGATTTTTAGGACACTTCTGAGCCATTTGGGGTGAAAAGGTAAGAGGAGAGACAGGTGGACAGCCTATTGAAGTATAGATATGTACTGTATGAATAAGAATCTTCTGAAGATGGACAGTAAGGAAAAGGTTGAATTTAAAGGAGATTTAATAGCTCCTAATGTTTTAGAAGGCAAAACTTATAGATAAACTATTAAAGCCCTTCTACTAAAAAAAAAAAACAAACAACCCTCAACAAACATAATGAAGGACTAATAGGAAGAGAGAACAAAAGCACTTGAAAATATATTCAGAAAAAACAATCAGCAAGTAAAGGACTGTTATCCTCAAACAGAGCATTCGCTTGATGCCAGCTCAAGCTGATCCTTGTCCTGGGTTTTGCACTTACTGATAATAAGCAGATTTATAGGCTACTCAAACTTTTCTCCACACTTAAGTCTTTACTAGGGTTTTCTCTGAAAATCTGACCCAGCTGAGAGAGGCACCACCCTCTCGCCTGTTATCAGGTCAGAGCTTGAGCTAACAAAATGCACCTGCCATAACGACTCACCAGTAAGGACCCTGCACTTTGTTTCAAGCACCTGATATTGGTGTAATATGGAGGAGCTCTGCTGTATCTGCCTACAGGTCTGGAATTTTGTAGAGCACTGAGTTGTTACAGGGCACGTTGCACCTTTGCAGCACTTATGTCGCCTGTGGGTTTGCAGAAGGACAGATGAGATGGTGAAGCTTCATAGCTGTCTGGGAAAGTAAGGCCTGTGCCCTCCAACAAATAGCTGAGACAAGAATCTGCGTGAGACTGGCTGCAGCAGCATGCAAAAAATCAGAAAATGGAGAAAATAATTTTGTCCCATGAAGAGGAAAAATTGGTGTGTGTACAAAGACAGTGTCCTAGTGAGACACAATGATGGCATAATTTCCAGATGATATGTCAAGCAGAAGATGCTTTGGAAAGCTCTGTTAGCCAGATCAGCTTTCGGGATGTGTGACTAACAGCAATGAGCCATAATAATTGTTTTTCAAATGTCACTTTCAAGCACAGTTTTCTCCTGATTATCACTAGAGCACATTTCTGGCACAAAGTGCCTCTATACAGTATATCTTGTCTTGGTAGTATCTAGCACTCAGCTCTAGGCAAAAATGTTAAAAACAGTATATAATTTTTCTCTTGCAAGGGAGAATCTCACAATTTGGCCATCTGCTACCTTCCACACCAGCAACAGCTCGTCCTAGCATTTGCTAATAGAACCAGGGTTAGCAATTAAATAGCAGCCCTTCCTCTCCACCCTCCTCCCAATCTGAACAGCTATACCCCTGCCCGCTGCACCATGAGCTCCTCTTGTATGTTGCCCACCAGAGATAGCTTTCTTCATCTGAGATGAGCCCAGCAGTTCCGTTCCTCTGCTGTGCACCTCCCTGCAACTGGTCTCTGCCCCTTGCCTTTTGCCCCAGGTTTGGCTCCCTTGGGCCATTGCTGCTGCTCTAGGTGGGGAGGGATGATTCTGACATTCAAGGATGAAGCTGTGGCTCCTTAATGGTTGTGAATCACATTCCTATATCATATCAAGTGGTATCAGTCAGAAGAGAGCTGCCTCTGCACCTCATGTGCCTACTTTCACATAGCTTGAGCCTCCTTGGGACAAATCTTGTTTCAAAGTAGACTGGGGAAAGGAGTGATAGGCCACACTGATTTCACCCTTCCTGCAGACAGGAAGAGAGGTAATACCATGTCTCTTCAAGTAACTGCACCCCAGCGTAGAGGTACCCACCCTGCCTTGCAATGCAGTGGTCAACTGTGGTGGTGTGAAACTCAGTGCAGCTGGGCACCTTTACACTCCCATCAAACCCAGCTTCTGCTGGAGCCCAAGCAGACCAAATCCACATCCCCCACAGCTCCCTGAGCGCAGTCCAGTAGCTCCTTCTATGTGCTCCCTGTTTGACACTGGTGCTGTGGCATGCCAACCATAGCTGCTCTGTAGTTGCATGTAGTTAGCTGTCCCCTTCCATTCCCAGTCTGTGCCCTCACCCTTGCTGCACCCATCAGGCATCCTCCTGTCTTCTGCCTCTACAGAAGACATCTCTCTTCAGCAGGCGGCTCGTGGGTAATGTGTCTGACTCATAATAGGTTTCTTTCTTTTAAGAAGGACGGACATCTCTGAAGATCTCTGAAGCTGGTAATTTTTATATCTCTCAAATTCATGATCCTGTGATCACTGCAGTATTCAGCACTTGAGTTAATACAGCCCAGCGGCTGGATGCAGCAGCATGCTTAGATGCTAAATGGCAAACTGGGAGCAGATATAAATGCTGCACAGCTTTTATAAGCTGCAGAGACCTGGAGCAACTCCATGCTCTCGGATACAATGCTTTGCCTTCTTATGGCATATAAAACGCATTAGTGTGTTTTCAGGAGGACGGAAGACCCAGATGCAAGAAGGCAGCTTGGCTTCACAATAACTTTTCCTCTGACAGTTTTGCAGAAAGCTAAATATTCATGCACTCTAATGAGCATGTGTTTCTTTAAGGGGGCTTGTTCTCTTCGTGCTAATCCGGGCTGAATTGTGGAGCACAGCGGCATTTTGTTTTCCGTGCTGGATGAATTCACCCTCGGGGCACTCGCTTATTGCAGGGGTCCCTGCATCACCCAGATGATGAACCGAGGCTTGCTCGGCTCATTCCGGCGAGCCGTGTTTTCCCTTGCTGGGCTTTCCAGCTGGAGCAGACATTTGAAACGGGAGGTGGTCTGGGTCGATGGAGATGATGTTTGTCATGGGGAAGAGGACGCATTCGTGCTGCCAGGCAACCAGCTCTGCAGTGCCCGTGCCAACGGCTGCAAACACCTCTGCAGAGGCAGGTCTAGAGAAGGAGCGGCCAGCTCGGGGCTGATCACTACTGGGGGGCCCCATCACCCCACAGAGCCCAGGAGGTGGTACAACTGCTCCCCCAGGGGTCCCTACAGAGGTGAAACGGGGAGATGGGGCTGTGTCCCCACCCCTGCCCGACTGAGGGCTCCCGTTGGGAGGCTGGAGCAGGGAGGGTACCAGCAATGCCCGCTGCTCCGATGGGGACTTTCTGACCTGCTTCCAGCCGCGGTTTCGGTCAGCGCGGCTCAGTGGCCTCAGAGGAACACACCCGCGCAGCGCAGAGCCAGGTGAGAGGCTGCCATTTGCATGGTGGCGCCGCAGGGTCTGCAGGGACATTCTGCAGTGCCCCCTGCCCCTCTCAGCACTCACGGGGGCACGTCAGACCGGCCTGCTCCCCCCTCTCTGTCCTGTGCCACGGCCCCGCTGCGGGGCTGGCACAACCCACACGCCCCTTTGCTCACCCAATTTTCACCTCCTATTTATGCCCCAAAGAAACAAAGCCGCCTTTTTGTCATCCTTTCTGCTGCATCTTCAGACACCCCTGGCGGGGGTAAAAGGAGAGGACCGGAGAGAAGAGGGAACCCAGGCCGGTGTCAGTACTGCTATTTTATGGGCAGCCATACTATGGGCTCCAGAGAGAAGTCCTACGCTCCGCTCTTAGCCTGGGTCATGAATTTCTTTCCCCAAACCTTGCTGTAATCTTCCACACACAGCTTGTCACCCGAGGATACAAGAGATTTTATTCATGACAGATGTGCATACGCCTATATATATATATGCATGAAAAACTCATTCAGAAGGATTAGGCAACGTTACCACAGGGTGTGCAAAACAGCTGCATCTGCTGCAAGCATGTCCTTTGCTTACTCTTTTCGATAAATGCCTTTGATTTCTTCCAGTGTCTCACTCCAGGAATAGCCTTGCAAAGACGAAAATGGAGGCCTTTGTATTAAGCATTTCAAGAAGTTTTCATGCAGTGATAGTTTAGACCTCTGCGATCTTTTGCCTCCTGGGGAAATATTTATTCCGATTTTAATTTAGCTTTTATTTTACAGCTTAGGGACAGATACCTGGAAGGCCAGGGAACACATCTTGTTCTGTTCTGCTTTGTCCTCTGTGGACAGGGTTTGGCCCTAAGGCCAGTGGGAGAGACATAACTTACTCAGAGACAGGCAGATGACATCTATTCTCGCCACTTCACACAGCTCAAACCCTAGAAATACCATTGTGAGGTGAGAACAGGTGAAGAGAAAGGCAAGACTAGATAATTTATTGCAGCTTCCCCCCTGTGGCAGTTACAGATAAATCTCTAGGCACGAAACGTTGCTTGCAAGCTTCTGAAGCTTGAGGATAGGAATCATGTCTGGATCCCAGGAGCAATTTACTTGCAGCGTCAGGGCCAGAAGCAGCGCGCAGTGAGCAATGGTGCAACAGCAGTAGCAAAGTGCAGTTAGAAACAGTGTTTGTTTCTGAGGCTTCCTCCTATTTTCCCTAAATTTCATCATTTCTGCTTGTAGCAAGGCAGATGGCAAGGCTTCCCAAGGCAAATGGCAGTAGGAGATGGAGCACTGCCTCCTCCTGTGTCTGCGGGTGCTGGTGACCAAACCTCTACGAGCCTGTATGGCCTGGACTGGGAAGTAGACTCTGTTACCGCCTGCACCACACTACCTGATGATTCATTCCAGCTAGCTTTGCATTCCCTGGCAAACACAGAAGGGAGGCAGGGAGCAGATGCACAGACTGAGTTTCCCCATATCTGAGGTTACCCTTTCAGCAAGCCTATGCCTCTGCTGAAGAGAAGTGCGGAATACCTGTCAGAATAATTACCATTAAGGATTACTGTTAGGAGGTATGAATCCCTGGAGGTGTTTAAGGCCAGGCTGGATGAGGCCCTAGACAGCCTAGACTGCCTAGACAGTGTGAGGTGTCCCTGCCCATGGCAGGGGGGTTGGAACTAGATGATCCTTGTCATCCCTTCCAACCCTGACAGACTCTATGATTCTAAGCAAGGCTTTGGACTACTGCCTTGAACTCTCATCAGTCTAAGTAAGAGGTGAGAGGTGAGCTTGAGGGCTGTCATGCAATGGTGATGTAGAGTGCTACCAGTAGGCCACTAGGCTGGCCTGGAAACAGCTTTTTTAGAAGAGTAAAAATACTTGACTTTGACTGCCAGCATGCTGGTCTGTGTATGCATAATTCGCTGCGATCATGATATAAATCAAGATGAGACTGCTAAAATTATGTATGACCTCATTTGATAGATTATCTAATAAGGATTTTGCTAATGCAGTTTATCACTTAAAAAGCCATACGACTGCTAAGGATGAGTACTTTGCTGCAGCACATTTAAGCCTAATTGTCAGAGGAGAAAAGCAAGTGGATTTCAGAGGTGAGTTAGAAGAGCATCCTTATGAGGATGATGTCTTCACTAAATCAGTGGTGCAATGCAGCAAGCAGGGTGGAAAGGAGACTCCTCTG
Organism: Psilopogon haemacephalus; assembly: GCA_013396835.1. Classification (NCBI taxonomy): domain Eukaryota; kingdom Metazoa; phylum Chordata; class Aves; order Piciformes; family Megalaimidae; genus Psilopogon; species Psilopogon haemacephalus. The sequence goes on from VWZI01000054.1 coordinate 174,175, forward strand.
GATAAAGGTACAGAAAGCTGCTAGACAAAGCAGTGCTGTGTGAGAATACTGCATGGATTCACTTACCAGTAGAGCCATCGCAAGTGTAAATAGTTGTATCCTAACAGACATGCTTTATTTTATTGTTTGATCTAGTGCTGTCCTGGGGTTTTTTTTTGTTTTGTTTTGCCATTAAGATATTTCATTTCTGTTTGCAGGCAAATCTAAAATCCCTGATACATTGATAGAAACTACCAGACTAGACCTCTAGCTCAAGCTTGCTATTCTGGTTATTGTGCTTGTCAGAATGAAAAGAGTAATTGTTTTGCTGCTATATGTTACCATCGAATATTTTTGTTCTTCCAGTTCTGTGACTCATGTAAAAAGACTGAACATCACTTCCAAGTACACAAACAGAGCTATGAAGCAGCTCAAGCCAATGAAACAAAGCTTGTTTTGCAGGTTTGTTAACCATGTATGCTGTTCCAATCTCAATTTTATGATCAATATAAATGCCACTTTATTGATGATTTTGCAAAGCTTATTCTGGAGTCTGAATGCCCATACACATTCCCTGGTAGTGTGATACTGTTCAAAGCTTCTGAGATAAACATTAAACCTTTTCACAACTCTGTGTATGTGTAGGGAGGGGGAGGTGTTAGAGAAGTGATGGTTTTTAACTCAGTTTTAGGTTTGGGAAAATTTAGGTGGAAACATGGAAGATCTTACTAAAGCTCACACAGAAAATTGTCATCAGAACCAAGACTAAAGCTCTGACTTTTCTGATTCTCATCTTGTCTTCTGACTGCCCAGAGCAAAACAGGCATGCATCCCCATCCTACCTTCTGCACCTTGACCACATCCTGCCTCATTTGCAACCCTGCCCAGAATGTGGAGTTTGCCATTCCTCAACAGAAACAATGCTTTACAGCAGAAATGGGGACAATTTTATACAAAGTGGGATGTGATCATTGCCATAAGAAGGAAGTAGGTAATTTTACAGTGCACTGCTAAATCAATACACTAGGTGAGTCTTCCAAGTTAAGTGCCTAACTAATTATTTGGGATTGAACAGAAGCTGCTGGTGTCACATGAAGAGCAAAGATAGGTGTAAAGCATTGTAAATCCCAGGGACTAGGATATCTCTTCATTCAATATTCTACCAATATTTTGGTAGAGCTGTAAGACAGAGTCATGCAGGTGGATTCTCTATGATATTTGCATAGGAGGCCCACCTAAATATTATGATGCCTGTATTGATAATGTAACCCCAGCTGAGTAGGTGGGACAGTTTCTATGAGAACTAGAGTGTCTGTTTCTGCTTGATCACACAAAACACAGCTGTGTACATACACCTGATTGGAATGATTTATCTACAAAAAAGAAAAATGCAAAATAATGGCAATATCATCTCAGTAAATGCCCCAACTCTAAATCAGAAAACGTATCTGACTGGTAGGAGTGTAGTTCACTACCGTGCCACATCACCATTTGTGGTTTTCCACATTGACATTAACTAATAAAAAATGAGTTAGTAGATTTTACCTTGAAGATGCATCTCTACAACAAGCTGGACTCGGGGCACCTGCTCATTCACCCTAGGGTGTCAAATAATCCCCATGCTGTTATTTTCAGTCACAGCTGACACAGTTTAGACAGAAGTTTTGTCACAAAGCTTTCATTAGTTATTCCTTCAGCCATCTCACTTCATGAGCTCATACCTCTACCAAGATAAAATCTAACTGTTAGTAACACTTCTCAAAGACCTAGCAGTGGTTGTGTGATACAGCCTGTAGTGGCTAGGCAGAGTTTACTCCTCTGCATTTTATCTCCTGACTGTCATCAGCTAGTCAAAGTTAAAACAGCAGCTCTGAGCCCACATTATTGCAGTGAGATTCCAAACGAGAAGATGCTGAACCTCATTCAAAACCAAGGGAGAAACAGAAGAGATAAAGGGCCTAAGCCTGTACCTCCGAAGTTGAATGATTTCTTGTCTCAATATGCATCTATCTGAAATGCATGATTCTCATTCCTTCTGGGAAGTAAACCCTGCCAGGTAGCTGCATGTACTTGGCCATATGGTTAGTAATGAACCATGAAGCTATACATATCATAAAAATAGTATTGCTAGAATTATTCTTAAAACATTGCTTATAGGCAAAAAAATATCCTCTAGAAGAAACAGGCTGAAAGCACATATTGAGGCTGCTATCTGGTACAACAGGCAAATTTTCCTGCTGTGCAAATCAAAAGGTGGATTGCTTGGAAAACATAAGGTAAACGTTCCTAGAAGGACGGAAGGACAGTGACCATCGGCAGTTATAGATTGCCCAGAGAAGTCCAGGGGACACAGGAAGAGAGCACTGAGATCATACCTGGGGACCATACTGCTCTCTTTCAAAGGATGGAAATCCCATCTCACTACGTGTTCTTTTAGATAATTTGAAAGATCTTCAGCTGAGTCACCATAGAATAACAATGTATACATTTCCAAGGCTGAAGCAGTGAAGTTTTGCAGACATCCTATTATGTTCAACTTACATAATCTGAGTACTTAGCTGCTCAGATAATAAAATGATAGAGCTTTATGGAATTAAAAAAGAAAAAGCTTCTCATAGATAATAATATAGTAAGAATGGAATTATAGTGCTTCCAAAATCTGTCAAATAACTCTCATTTTCCTTCTGGCTTTATTGGGCATTTCTAAGAAGGACTTACTGCAACAAAGATGATGCCTCCACCCCTACATTATTTGTGCTGAACTTTGACTTCTCAAAGCACTATTTTGGTTTTGGAAACAGAAGCTTCTGGTGACTTAGAGACATATGAAGGCAAAGGTCAGGATCAAAACAGTAGTCTTAAGAGGACTCTTTTCTTCCTCTTAAACTGAAAAATTTGTACCAACTTCAGTGTGGATTCTTACTCTCATCTGTATGCAACTCATTTTGCAAAAGAGAGGCAACTGTTATGTGCATGTATTGTAAAGATGAACACAAATGCCTTGCACAACTGGCTGCAGCAAGGGACTGCAACTAATGTGGAAGAGTAATGGTGGAGGCATGTTATATCTAGAAATATTTCTGATAAAAAATGTTAGGGTTTGTCTATGTTATGTAAAATCCCAAGGAGTTAGATCCTCCACTGGCTTTAGTTGTAGCTCGTTGAAAGCACACGGAAATACGCTGATTTGCATGAAATGATCATGTACTTAAAAATATATATTTCAGCCTAGGTGAGCCTAGCAGGACTCTCTAGAGTAAGGGAGCAAGAGAAAATAAGCTCCTTTAGGAATAGTATTCACATACTTGAGTAAGAAATATGTCTTACCTAGTAAGAAATGTACCCTTTTTTCATAAGTGCAAGCCACATTATCTCTAATAAAATACCAATAGCTTGTAATCCAGAAACAGGATGGGCACAGACATGAACAATACAAGAGGGTTCTTTCTCCGTAAGTGTTTCCTCTGCACTGCTTCTGGTGCCTTGGCTTGATTTTCCGAAGCAGCACTTCTCTGGTGGTTCAGTTTGTGCAAGTTACACTCTCCAAGTACCAGGATGTTGGCAGGGATGTTGCTTATCCAAAGGGCAGACTGCAAGTGAACATACGATAAACATGTCTTTATGTGCGAGATACTGGAACACGTTGCCCAGGGAGATTGTGGCTGCCCCCTCCCTGGAAGTATTCAAGGCCAGGTTGGATGAGGCATTAAGCAACCTGTTCTAGTGGGGTCCCTTCCAACCTAAACCTTTCTATCATTCTATTTGTGTTAAGGTACCAATCCTTCCAACATTTAGGTTTTCACAGACCTAATACTCAAGAATATCCGACTGTCCTCTTTGTGAGTTCCTCCACATCAGCTACTGTACAAGAATAAAGAAATGTTAGGCATTCCACAACTGGATGGAGAACAGAGAAGAGAGACCTCACAGTGAAATGCTGGAAGTTTGCTCGCTGTATACAAAGACAATGGAAGGTAAATCAAAGCTGCTCTTTGATCCCAACAGTGCAGGCCATGTTCTGTTGGACTCTACTGGCAGCCTCCAGCCCCTTCACAGCTGCATTCACACAAGCATAAGGCATTGCCTGCCTCCCCATGCTGCTGGGTCGATGCAGCATTGATTAAGACAGGATGAACATGTGCAGGCCAAATATAAGTGGAGCCATTGCTCCATCCCAAGGAGCAGCACAGCAGACCTTTCAGGAAGGAGCAGCCAGCACTGCTGCCCATGGCTTGCTGTGATCCAGGTGCCTTGACTTCGATACTTATCATGTTTCCTGCTCTGCTCCTCACAGAGGGCATAAAGGCGTTCTTTCAGATGCCATAATTCAGCCCTTCCAGGCATCAGCTCTGTTCACCCATGCAAGGACAACAGAGTATTTAGAGCTGAAATAGCCAAAGAATATATTCAAGAATCTAGGATAAAAGCTACAATTTTATGCACCATGGAGCATCCATCAAGAAAATGCACCGAGCTAGTGCCACAAAATAATTACATGTGCAGAGTCCATTGTAAACACAGCTTTTATGTGCATCAGCACAGCTGGGGACAGTGTTTAAAAATATAATTATGTAATGCATTTTATGTAGTCCATGAACCATTCAAGTGATGCCGTTGGTTCAGCAAAATTGCATGCAGCAGTTCTCTATCTATTGGACTAAGCAAAGAAACATTTTTCGAGAGCATTATTTTTTTTTCCTGCCATGAAATAGATTTGTCTCCTATGCCTACGGGGAATTTGTGTCTCTGTCATTGGCCACTTTCTCTCCTACTTTCACCAATGAAGGAGAAAGAAACGGGGAGTTATTTTTGGCCTTGCAGCAGATTCCAGCATCTAAATCAGTTAGTTCTGAAACCACTTGGGGTGGTGCTAGTTCTGTTTTAATGGCTTTAGAGAGAAGGAATTTGTGATGTCTGACTGTTAGTGAAAGGAAACAAAGCAGCTGTTGTCGGGTAGAAGGGCAAAGCAAGGTTAAGATGCTGTATAGTGAGCAGGGTGCAGCCTTTAGTGCTGGATTTGCAGCAAATGATGAGTTGTGGGCAGGGCAACACAGAGGAGGCTATTACTAAGCCATATATAGGCTTCAGTTTAGCAGAAGATCTCTATTAAAATGCACAAAGAAAACAGGCTTACAGCTATACTCACTGCTGACATCCTCCTGCCGTGCTCCCTTTCCCCATTTATTTTGTCCTTACAATGCTTATAATATGTGAGCTCCAGAAAGTACAGGGGGAGCTTTGATTTCCTTATTGTTTAATCTGCAATTGCAGCTGGGTTGAGGTGATGCAACAGTAAATTTCTGAGACAATAATTAACAGTGCTGTTATGTGATACCAGCAGCATATGCAGATATTTATCCAAAACAAAAATAGAATTTCATAGATACTACTTAATGGTCATTTTAAAGCCCTAAAGCTTTCACTGCTTTGAAGACAATGGTGTGTATGTCTTGGCCAAATCCTATATGGGAAATTATATTTGATCTATCAAAATATTCCTAGGAGACCAAGCAGATTGCTTTTTCATTTAGAGATCATTAAAGAAATTTGTGCCTAGTTCCCTAAAACAAGATCCACAGGTGAGAGTAGTGGCCAGCTTGCCAGGAGCTGCTTGGCACAGAAATAGGACTTAATGCTGATTTCTACATATGGGGTATGGGATCTGATATACAAAAAGAGATTCCTTTTCTGTTAGATGCTGGGTCATGTGCCACATACTGAAAGGGACACTGGGGACCAAAATCCAGGTGTCCTCATAGTTGCTTGCATGCTAGCATCAGTGAGAAACAGAGCTCCTTGCTTTCTCTCTTCCTTCCTTATGAAAATGGTGTTTCTTTTTTGCTTAGTGGAATGGCATCTATCAGAAGTCAAAAGCTATCTCAACCGGAAGAGTCCATCACTGGCTGTGGCATGGCAGAGCCTAGCAAAGTGGAGGCTTTGTTTCTGGCTCTTGTCTGGATGATCAGCAATGCTCAAGAGAACAGTTGTTTGTCTGAAAGACAGGCACAGGCATCATCCTGCTACACTGTCAAAAGGAAGCAGATATAGCACTGTTGGAAAAATTGCAGAATCACCAGATATTTGATTCCAGACTTACTAAGCGATTTAGATGCTTCCTCTCCCACGGAAATCTCAGTAAAATACATTTTATAGGATCATGGAATTACTGGGTTAGAAGGGACTTTTAAGTGTTATCTAATGCAACCCTTCTGCAGTAAGAAGGGACATCCCCAAATAGATCAGGTTTCTCCAAGCCTCATCAAGCCTGGCCTTGAACCTCTCCAGGGATGGGGCCTCCACCACCTCCATGAGCAACCTGTTCCAGTGTTCCACCACCCTCATAGTAAAAAACTCCTTTCTAATGGCCAGTCTAAATCTATCCTTCTCTAGTTTAAAACCATTTCCCCCTGTCTTAGTGCTACAGACCTTTGCAAAGTCGTTCCAGAGCTGGCCCCCTTCAGGTACTGGAAGGGCACTATAAGGTCTCCCTGAAGCCTTCTCTTCTCAGGCTGAATAATCACAACTCTCTCAGCCTATCTTCATAGGAGAGGTGATCCAACCTTCTGATCATTTTTGTGGCCCCTCTCTAGACTCTCCATCAGGTCTATGTCTTCTATATGCTGAGGACCCCAGAGCTGGACACAGTACTCCAGGTGAGGTCTCATCAGAGCAGAGGGGCAATATCACCTCTTGCTTTTTTGGCCATGCTTCTTTTAATGCAGCCCAGGATATGATTTGCCTTCTGGATTGAAGCACGCATATAGGTGAAGCTCTCTATGACAAAGCCTGCAGAGATCATCTAGATACAGACTTCCATACTGCATGCTACTTCTGATTTACAAGGAAAGCTAAGACAGATATAATTGCATTGACTACCCCACACAGCCTATTGTCATACATGTATGCTCATGACAATATTTCATGCCACCTTACACAGCAAGGATGGGATTTTGCATTAACATTTTATAAACACACGCACAAAAGTATGCATAGATACCGAGCAGAATTTATAGAACTAGCAAAGATTTGGCTTGGGGAGTTCTAAGTGTTTAATCAGAGAATAGTTTAGGTTGGAAGGGACCTCAAAGATCATCTAGTTCTAGCCCCCCACCATAGGCAGGGACACCTCCCACTAGAACATGTCGCTCAAGGCCTCATCCAACCTAGCCTTGAACACCTCCAGGGAGGGAGCAGCCACAACCTCCCTGGGCAACCTGTGCCAGTGTCTCACCATCCTCATTGTAAAGAACTTCCTCCTCACATCTAATTTAAACCTTCCCTCTGCCAGATTAAACCCATTACCCTTTGTCCTGTCGTTATAAGACCTTGTAAATAGTCCCTCCCCAGCCTTCCTGTAGGCCCCCTTCAGATACTGGAAGGCTACAAGTTCTCTTTGAAGCCTTCTCTTCTCCAGGCTGCAGAGCTCCAACTCTTGTAGCCTGGCCTCATAGCAGAGCTGCTCCAGCCCTCTGAGCATCTTCGTGGCCTCCTCTGGGCTCGCTCCAACAGTTCCATGTCCATGTGTTGGGTGCTCCAGAACTGCACACAGTACTCCAGGTGGTGTCTGGCGAGAGCAGAGTAAAAGGGGAGAATCCCCCCCTCCCCCTTGCCCTGCTGGCCACACTGCTCTTAATGCAGCCCAGTACATGGTTGCTATCTGGGCTGCATTCTCATCAGCTCATGTTGAGCTTTTCTTCAACCCAGACTCCCAGATCCTTTTCCTCAGGGCTGCTCTCCAGACATTTGCCACCCAGCCTGCAGCTGTTCTCGGGATTGCACCAACCCAGGTGCAAGGTTTCTGTAACTGAACTTGAGAAAAACCAAACTTTTGCACCTTTTTTTTTTTTTTTTTTCTTTTA
>VWZI01000054.1:182045-258897 GCA_013396835.1 Psilopogon haemacephalus
TGGGTGCAAGCTGGCATTTAAAAGGTTTCATGTGTTGAACATAGGAAAAACTTTTTCACTGTGAGGGTGACAAAACACTGGAACAGCCTGCCTAGAGAATTTGTGGATTCTCCTTCTCTGGAGACATTTAAAACCAGCCTGGACATGTTCCTGTGTGACCTACTCTAGGTGATTGTGCCCTGGTGGGGTGGTTGGACTATGTGTTTTGAAGTCCTTTCTAACTCCTAATGTTCTGTGATTCTGTGACTTTTAAGCTGCACTCAGCAGAAATTTTAGAAAGAAATTTTATCAACTCAAATAATTGCTGCTTTACAGCACAAATGGAAGGTATAAATATGAAATACTTTCAAGTTAACTTATTAAGCAGAATTGGTCACTGACCAACTAAGAAATACTTCAATGTGTGATATCAGCATCAACTGTGGGAGTTTTGTGGTCTTGGGGTTTTTTTTTTTTGTTGTTTGTTTGTTTAATTTGGTTTTGTTTGTTTGTTTTTCCTTGTAAGAGGCAACAATTTTATATTCTCGTGGGAATTTGTAATTGTCAACTTGAATGTTCTTGATGCTTCCAAGCAAGACACACTTAACACAATGCCTCCACATAGTGAGCTGTATTTTCAGGTCCACACTGTTAAACAAACACACTCATGAGGTTATGGCTGTGGCTTGTTTATGAAGGAGATAATACCATTGTGAGGCTGGTTCAGGATGTGTGATACCAACAGGAGAAGACCACTTTCTTCTTTGTATGTATTTTCAAATCCAACTGCAATGGTGTAGGCATAAAATTAGTTGAAAAAACTGGCAGTTTTGCAGCTTGAGATGCTATATTTACTACCTTTCCAAGGAAACATGTTAAATAGAGTACTGTCAGCAGATGAGACACTGGGAAGAAGCAGGAATGGACAGGCAGTGTGACTTCCTCAGGATCACATAACAGATTCGTAGAGGAATTCACAACAGAGCCCCTGACTTATGTTCCACACATTGCTAACCACTTCTCAGTCCAAACTGCTTGCAGTATGCCTTTCTGTAGAAATACCACAACACTGCACTACCACAGGAGCAGCAAAGAACATTGTTGAATATTTGTTGAACAAATCAGGTTTATGGTTCTTAGCAGAAGTATTTGAAAAGGTTTGCTTTGTCCAAGTGCAACAATGTGGCTTAAAATGCCAATAGAACAACTGATTAAGAAAAACACTCTCAAAATGAATCTATTTTATATGACCAAAGGGAACCTTCAAAGCCAAAAATGAAATCATTTTTGTAGCTCCTTCTGGGTGAACCTGGCTGTGAGTTCAGGGGTAGAAATGTGCAGGCAGCACATTGTGTCCTAGAAAGAGGAACGATATAACTTCTGTCTGTGCCAGAGATTGGAGGATCCCAGCATGGGGCGGGGGGAGTTGTGGAGTGTGTGGATGGGGGTTGGGGAGAGAGGTGGAATACACACACACAGACACAAAAAGTCAAAACCATAGGGAATCCTTCAGATTGTGTATGCAGATATTTCTGAGCAGCCCCAAAGGCGTTAGCGGTAAGTATATTTACTAGTTAGCAGAATTATCTAGGTGTAACTAAAAGTGATTCATTGAAGCCAATCAATCATTCTTAAAATAGGGTACATATGTGAAACTGTTACCTCTTCCAGAACAGACAACTGTCTCGGCGCAGAAGAGTAAGTAATACTGCAGAGCAAAGAGTGGGATTTGGTCACAGGTTTGAAGGAGTGTCATAAGGCGACCAATGGACCCCATGCCCTTAAATTCTTTCAGTGCTCTTCCTTAAATCCCTCATACTAATGTTATTTATACAGTGTTTATTAAAAGTGGTTTCTAATTTCAAGTGCCGCGCTTAAGTTACCCGACTGCTAGAGGTCTGCAGCTGAAATAGTGTAAGCAATGGGCAATACCTACCTAATGCCATCTCCTTCCCTTGGATTGAAATAGTACATTCACACTCTTTCAGACAGCACTGCTCAGCACATGTGGCTACTCAAGGTGTGTTCCCTTAAAAAAAATGGGAGTTAGGGAAATATTTGCTATCTGAGGAGCTTGCATGCAAAATATGTTTAAGTAAGAAGATACCAGTAGATGAATTTCATCAACAAAAACATTGAGCAAAACGCTGTAGCCATTCCAGATAGTTACAGGAAGACAGGTGAAACTGAAACCAATCTTGTAACCACATCTTGGCAGCATGCAGTTGCAGGTAATAATTGTCTCCTCAGTTCAAACTCTCATGTACTTCCCTGCTCATGAAATGGAAAGCTGAGAATGTGATCATCTTGACTGGCAGAGAGAGCAGGTGGAGGGCAGCTTTGAACTACTTGGAAACTACAAGAGAGTCAGCCTTTGAAACGGTAGGTGCTGGTCAGCCTCTTCCACAGCACATGATCATCAGGTTATTTCCTATTACTCACTGTGCACAACAACAGGAGAAGTAGAGGTATGTCCTCTTCTCATCAACAAAGTGTGACAACAACAACAAAAAAATGTTCTAAGGAGAAGATGATAGCCAACTTCTACCTGCATCATCGTCTAAGAACACTGCAAATGTTTCTCTCCCCCATGGAAAAGTTAAGTAGATATGAGGAAATGTCCACAGAAGTTCCTGTCCTCTATCATAGCCTGGATTTTCTAGAATTCATGACTGTTGGTTTAGAGCTAGACCCATGTGCACGTGAGAAAATAGTCTTGTTCTGAATCAGAAGAACTATACAAGAATGGACTATTACAACCACCCTTTCTAATCTCTGATATATCACCGCCCTTTTAATTTCAACTCAGTAACACTGTATAGAATCAAATAACGATCTAGTTAAGTAAATATCTGCCTAAAATGTGCCATCTGAAAGATTATTGTTCAGCTTTGTCTTAAAGAGGAGGAAGTGAACAATCACTGCCCAGGAGTTTTTCCTTAGTAATACATCACCCTTTCAAAGCATGAGCCAAATTTCTAGTTGGAGCTCGCTTAGCCTCAGGTTCCATCTGAGAGATATTTCACCAACCTCCATACATTCTCTTGAGTCTTCAGTAATTTTTTTGGTGACCAGTGCAGTCTTACCTTGAGGGTACTTTAGACTAAGCAAATCAACTCTTAACTTTCTTTGTGATAAAGTGTGTTGGTTTGAGCTAATTGGAGAATTTGAGTGAGAAATTAGACTATTGCCTGAGAGAGAGTTAAACATACTGTGTCACTTCACCCAGTTTCACTGAGAGAGAAGAAAGAAGATTGTTTTGAGAATGTTCCCAAAACATCCAGATAAGCCAGTGTGCTTGCGCAGTCAGCTCTGGGTCTGGGCAGGCTTCAGCAGCTTCTTTCCTTTGTCTCTCTGCCTTTGAACTAATTCAGAGTAAAATCACTAAAACCATTCATTCCTTCCTGCCACTAATCTTTCTGACCGATCTTCAGCTTATCTGCAGCATCATCAAGTGGTGAGATAAAGCTGGGGGAAGGAGGGAAAGGTGGTAGGGGTGGTTTGGTTTCCCTCTCTTGGGGATTTTGGTCTCCAGGAGGGGTGTGGTGTCTGTATTTCTTTTTTACTGTATATTTCTGTAAATATCTGTTATATCTTGTAAATATTTGCTTGTATATTTGCATTGCTGTAAATATAAAGCTTCATTTACTAACTTCCAGTGTGTTTTTCTGAGTTTTAGCTGGGGTTTTAAAAGGTGGGGGGGGCAGGTCACTGCAAACCCACTACATAAAGTTAAATAGGCTCTACAGTAAAGATCTCAGGCCTCAGATCCTTTTTCAGCTTTCTGCGCAATCTTTAATCTAAGGCACCAAATGTATCTGTTATTGCATGACAAAGGGAGAAAAAGACATTAAAGAGAGAAAAGGAACATCAAGAGCATAGGTACCCTAAACAACATGTCTACAAGATGACAAAACCACGGTTTTCAGGTTTCCTTAAGGCCAAACCTTACCTCTGAATCTCCTAGATGCACAAGAGAAAAAAACATTCAGAGAAACACTGTATTTCCATGGCTGAAGAAAAACTGGAAGCACCCTGCATTACACAAAGAACTGCTTGGCTGCTGGGCAAAACGGTGTTCAGACAAAGGCTGAAACTGGAGGAGAGTGAAGAGTATGGCCAGGACAGCCATACCCGGCTGGGAGGCAGCCCTGCAGGGCTGGCCAGGGAGGCATTTGCAGCAGCGCAGTCCATCCTGCTGCCAAGTGCAAGCCAGGACTGCTTCCACTCAGGCCTTCTGTAGGTCATCTCTTTTGACCTGGAACAGAGCACTGATATTTGGCCTCCAGGACATGTCTATTCAAAGTCTGAGTTCATATTTGCTAAGCTGTTAATTACTGTGTAGGACTTAGTTTAATACCAGTGACACAGCAGGAAGTATCTCAAAGCCTCTACTTTGCTGTTCTCCACCAGTAGCGAGGGAACTGTATACCACTTCTTAGTTCAAATTATTATGTCTTTCAGAATTATCAGATCACAGTTTCAAGAAGGAGCCATCCCAGGAATGGCATATGTTTAAAAGAAAGGCAATTTCCAATTACTACAGTCTGTAAAAGCCAGAGATCAGATTCAATTACACTGTACTTTGCAATTTACAATCTGTTGGTGCTCATTCCAGCAGAGGCTTGTTAAAATGCTCTCTTGCTGCAGACCTCCAAAATGTGCATACCTACTGAAAAACAAGAGGTTCTCAGTCCAGAGCCTCACCATAATTTAAGCCATCCAAATTCAGGCCAGATCTCAGCCTCCATGCAGAAGCTCCACTTAGGCAAGGATGGCACACGGCTGGGTTCCAGCCCAATAAAGGAGATTTGTGGGCCACTGAGCAATGTTAGTGTGAACCCAAATTTAAATTGTGAATTCACTGGAATGCACAAAGATGCTATTCACACTCTCACAGGCACACTGACCTATCACATGATTCTCAATCCAGAATTCGAGTGTCTTCCTTCAGGGTTTTGTTTGTTTGTTTGTTTGCTTGCTTATAATTTTGGTTTTGGGCTTGGTTTCTTTGTTTGCTCGGGTTTTGAGGATTTGGCCCTCCTGGCTTTACAGCTTGGTTGCCATTATGGTAACACATATCTCCAGGCATGACACCAGGCATATAGCAATGGTGTTTGCCTTGATGTTTCCCATCAGCAGATTGCTGATGGGAATGCTCACAACCAAGGCAGGTTGCAAACCCTTGAGTACCAAAAAGGCAGTGAGATTCCCAGGCAGGTGGCCTTTACAAGCCTAAGTACAGTGCAAATTAACCCTTAGGTATAGTACTATAAAAATCGAGCATCAGTGCTAAAGCTAATACAATTATAGCAGTTCACACCAGATCAAATTTTGGTGCTCTGTAGGAGACCACATAACAGTGGTGCTATACGATGAATTGATTGAAGACACCAACGTGGGTTTTCAGAAAAATCCATGGCAAAATGCAAAGTGGCTGTGACCTGTTACAACAAAACAGATTGAAAATATACCATTAGGGTTGATACANCAAAAATAGAAACCAGTTACATTTCCAAACTTGTTCCAGAGCTGAGTTTGACCCACTCACAGATTTATTCCTTTCTTCTTTTCTGCATATCTGCTTGGATTGGCCTTGTCAAACACCAGGAAACATGAAACCACAGCAGAGGAGGAGAGCACCAACAGAAATAACAGCACAGCTCTTTCTCAGTATTTAAAGATGCAACTGATTTTCAAACAAGGAAACTGCCAGAAACAATGAACTGATCCTTTAATGAGACAGAACAAAATGACCTAAAATTTGTTTAAGAGACTAGATACCAACAAAACTAGTTCCCTTTAGATCTTGCTTATTAACAATGGCATAGTGTGAAATTAGGACACCCCTGAATGGGCCATTGACCTCACATCGTGGTGATTTAACCTATGGTGTAATGGTGCAGTGTACCATGAAAGAAACACAGTTCAAAGTGCTGCCTTTGCAGATTTAGCTTTTGTGAGTTCAATTTACATTTCTTTTAAATATTGTGCTCCTCATTCTGCATTTCCTTTTCTGAGCTTGCCTTACCAGGTGTTAGTAAATTTTTTTTCTCAGGTGTGGGGCAAGCCAAAGATAATTATATCTGCTATTGTTTCCACTAAGAGGGAACTATATTACCAGTGACAAGGGCTAAAGGAGTAAATCAGTGTAATTTCAGAGAACAGCATGGAGTCAAGCTCAGATTGCACAAATTGCTCCAGAGTCACAGGAGGAACCAGGTCATATAGCAGACAGCAATCTAAAACCTAGATTTGAGCAGGTGTCAGCTGACTCTCCTACCATGAACAACAGTCAGAAAAAGAACCACAGGAGAAGACAGAGGAACAAATCCTGAAGGAGCTGCAGGCATGAGAGGCCTAGTTCTTTGAGAAGTCTAACAATGGCAAAAGCACACAGCAGTGTGTAGAGCTGCTTGGTCTTACCTCTCCAGCCCTCAGAGACTACAGCTGGAGCAGCACTTGGGCAGCAGCCAAGAAGAGGTTGTGTCCCTAAACACTGGGGCTAAGGAGGTTCCAAGGAAGAGGTGAAGTTGACTTCGGCAGCCTTGAGGAAAATCCCAAGGGAGTTTGAGGTGAAATGAGGGGAAAACTAAGAGAGAAGCAAACTTGGAGAAGCTGTGCTATCCGTCAAAATGGAAGTCACATACAGTTAAATATGGAAACATAACTTCTGAGCTACGAAAGTATCATTGGGAAAAGGAGTCAGGCAATTCAGTACAAAGGGACCTTCAAAGCTGTGTGTTTTGTGCTAAACAAACTAAATGGTAACAGGAACATTGACATGAAGTTGGCTCTTATAAAGAAGAAATTTCCCTTCCTCCTCTCAGCAAGGCAGCAAGCCAAGCTGAAAGCTGATGATCAAAGGTCAGTCACCACTCCTGAATCTCACTAGTTATCAGGATCTCCACCGAAAACAAATGCTTTCACACGACAGTTGAGCACATTTATAAGGGCTGCTGAAAGCTACATTTCAATTAATGCAGAGGTAATATACTTTGGGTTCTGGGCAACATCAGTATGCGAGATATTTCAAGTGGCAGCGAGTCAATACTCCATTACTAGTGGCTGAGCAGCGAAAGTGCCTGCTGGGAATAGGGACACAGCTACGCTCTTTGCTCCCGGGAGAGGGGCAGAGTGGGGAAGCATCCAGTGCTGCTTCTTGCCCTGTGCTAGGATTTTTGGGTGAAATGGAGAGCTTTGGTTTCTAGGATTATCAGATCAGCACCACTATTAGAGCCCCGGTAACAGTGTTTCAAAACCTGCCTCAGAAGAAAATCCAAGCTTCTGCAAAGGAAAAGACTGCTATCAGGAATTTTGAAAGCCGGCTTTTGTTTGAGCTACTCAAGTGTCCATCTTGTTGGTCTTAGAAGCCCACTTACCTATGTTCCCCCAAAAGTTAGCATCTTGGCACTTACATTGGCAAGTACTATTTATATCACATACAAGCATCATGCAACTGGAGTAGCAGAGATAATTGTTTATACTTAGGGAAGGAAACAGGCAGCATTTCATGTTTCCTGCACAAGAGACCCTTTAGTTTCTCTTGGTTTGGATGTTGGCTACAAACAGCATTCCACGTTTTGCCCTTGAGCTGTTGAGACGTAGCTTCTCTACCAAAAATTTTGGAAGCAATTGAACCATTGAGTTTTGATGTGGGGTTGTATAATTATAAGCAGAGTGTCCATGGCCCATTGATGGCAGGTAGCCCCCCTAACTTAACGGAAAGTTTCTGTTTCTCCCAGAATTTATCCTGGTGTGAACAAGGACTTTCTTCACTGCCTATATAAGTAACTAAGGGGGGAAAAAAAAATCAGGAAAAGTACTAAATGATCTGTCTGAAAGACATGATACTAGTTAACAGAAAGGTAGGGAATTGGTTCTTTTTGCCCATGAGACTGTTCTTGGCAACTCCATCCTGCTACGTTACATGCGTACGCTACAGTGCTTGGTAACACCAACAAGGGACCTGGAAAAATCATCCATCTAATATGGATGTGCAAAAATGAAGCGGAGAAAGAAATAAAAGATGATATATCCATAAACACTAATTATGTTGTGGGTGTTAATGGAAAACAAAACTTTTCTTAATTGAGCTAAACAATAGTTGGCACTCAACATTACCCAAACTTAACATACATCAAGTGAAGAAGTAAAATTGCTTGTGGTGGGTTTTTGTTTGTTGGCTTGGTTTTGGCTTTTTTTTGTTTTCAATGAATGAAATTCACTTGGGTGACAGTTGGTATGAAGTCTAAGCAGGAATTAAGACTCACTTCAATCCAGAGAATAAGACTTAAAGCCATAGACTTCTCTTTTCACTAGAGCTCATTTTGTCCTTCCAACAGGCAGAGAAAGGAATGAAAGAGAGGAAACCAATGCAAAAGCTTCAGAAAAAGAGAATAATCTATATCACAAGTTGGAAAATAGCAGCTCAGCAGGCTTTATGGGCTTTCCTCCCCCTTTTCATTTATTGTAGCATTCATTCCTCCACAGTGTGTTCAAGTTCCTTAAATGTTCATCACTTCAGAAAGGAATTTGAGTGGAGTGGGAGTGCATAGCCAAGTATGATTTGGATTACCTACAGCTTTCTCCAAAAAATGTAGATTTATCTCTGTATCAGCTGATTTAGGAGATATGCCAGCTAAGTAAGCAACACACAGGAAAAGCAATAGGCCAATTATTTTCTTAGCAATTACCACTTCAATTAAAGCTGGAAGCAATTTTTTTCAGGTCTTTGTCATATTGTTGAAACATGTTCAAAAACAAAACTGCTTGTTGTGCAGCAAATAATCCTTATCTCACACAGTGTCTAAACCCCTACAGTGACAGAGATGACTGCACAAGATATTTCCACATTGGTAGAGAGCTTCCTGACTTCACTGTAGCTCTGCAAAGATGTGGAGCTTGCAATGCAGAGTCCACATCAGCAAAACCCATCAATGAGACTCCAACACATTTCTGTGTACCTTCCTTGCCAAAGCAGTGTTACTGTGGAAAAACTGAAGAGGGCAAAGTTTGCTTTCCTACTCTATATCAGGACAAGGAATAACTGCCTTTCATTTGCTGCTTTTCTCCTAGGTCTGTGTATTCACATATCATAGAATCAGTCAGGATTGGAAGTGACCACAAGGATCACCTAGTTCCAACCCCCCTGCTGTGGGCAGGGACACCTCACACTAGATCAGGCTGTCTACAGCCTCATCCAGCCTGGCGTTAAACACCTCAAGGGATGGGGCTTCCATCACCTCCCTGGGCAACCCCTTCCAGGGTCTCACCACCCTCATGGTGAAGAACTTCTTCCTAACATCCACTTTGAATCTACCCATTTCTAGCTTTGTTCCATTTCTCCTAGTCCTATCACTACATAACATCCTAAAAAGTCCCTCCCCAGCTTTCTTGCAGGCCCCCTTCAGATATTCCATCTGACCTTTGAGCAGGGCAGAGATCATGGTGCAAAAAGCAGCATTGTAGTTCAACTTCCCTGGATCACCTGGCTTCCATGTGAACTTTAACCTCATTATCAGCAACTCCCATTGTCACACTTGAAAAAGGGCTCTTGAAATCCACAGGCTATAACTTAATCAGTGCTGTGACTCCCACAGAGCACTTAGTACTAAAACAAAGATGACTGCCATTTCTTTGCAAGTCAATCGCATTTAATTCTGCAGATAAAAAATTAAGCCATCATACATATCAAATTCACCCACTTCACTTATTTTGCATGTAAGTCTTCATTTCACCAGTTGTTCTGTATGCTGTATCTATTTTCTGCATGAAAATGAAAGCCCCAGCCAGAGTCAGGTCCTGCTGAAAGCTCTGAGTCATTCTCATATTTCTCTTTGCTCTAGGGCCTTTCTTCCTAACCTTTATACTCTCCCTCTGCAAGAAAGCTAAGGAAAAAAAAATTCCTTCTCATCTACTGATGCTAGTGAGAGTAATGGCTTTTGTTCACAGTCTTAATATAGCATCATCACCATTCTCCTTCAGGTTTTCCATGAAACAGCCTAATTCATCTCATCAGTAGTCACCAAAGTCAGTTGAAATGTTTCATGGACTCCGGTGGGCACTAAATAAGTCTCTACAAAGACCAACTTGTGCAGTTTTACTAAAATCTTCTTTATATAATTTTTTTTCCCCAGGAAATATTTTAATACTTGGGTCCATTACATAAGTTAGGAAGTGATCGATAGACACACAGCTGTCAAAGTGAAAATAAATTGAAATCTTAATTGAAATCATGCCTATAGCTCACACAAAAGCTCTGTATCTTCCATTCTTCTACAATCAGGACAGGAAAGTCCTTTCACCAAGGGCGAATCATGCCTGAGAAATTTGCTGGCTTTTAATGCTGATGTCACAGCAACAGTGGACAAGGGAAGGGCAACAGATGTGGCGTCTGACTTTGTCCCACATGACATCCTGGTCATAAAGCTGCAAAAAAACAGACTTGATGGGTGGAGCACTGCTGGATAAGGAATTGGCTGGATGCTCACATGCAGAGATTTGTGCTCAAGATCACAATGTCCACCTGGAGACCAGTGCCAACTGGTGTCCCTCAGGAGTCAGTGCTGGGACCAGTGCTGTTTAACATCTTTGTCAGTGATATGGACAGAGGACTCGAGTGCACCCTCAGCAAGTTTGCAGATGACACCAAGCTGTGTGGCACAGTTGACTTGCTAGAGGGCAGGGATCCATCCAGAGGGACCTGGACCAGCTGGAGAGGTGGGCCCAGGCTAACCTCATGAAATCCAACAAGACCAAGTGTAAGGTCCTGCACCTGGGTTGGTGTAATCCCAAGCATGAATTCAGGCTGAGTGGTGAATATCTGGAGAGCAGCCCTGAAGAAAAGGACCTGGGGCTCTGGGTTGATGAGAAGCTCAACATGAGCTGGCAGTGTGTGCATGCAGCCCAGACAGCAACTGTGTGCTGGGCTGCAGGAACAGAAAATAGGCCAGCAGGACAAGGGAGGGGATTCTGCCCCCTTTACTCTGCTTTCCTGGAGGAGACCCCACTTGGAGTACTGTATGCAGTTCTGGAGCCCTTAACTCAAGAAGGACATCGAACTGCTGGTGCAAGTCCAGAGGAGGCCACAAAGATGGTTAGAGGGCTGGAGCAGCTCTGCTGTGAGGACAGGCTACCAGAGTTGGGGGTCTGAAGCTTAGAGAAGGCTTTGAGGAGACCTTGTAGTAGCCTTCCAGTATCTGAAACAGGCCTAGAGGAAGGCTGAGGAGGTCTTGTAATGACAGGATGAGGAATAATGGGTTTAAACTGGCAGAGGGGAGACTGGAACTAGATTTTAGAAGTTCCTTACACTGAGGATGGTGAGACACTGGCACAGGTTGCCCAGGGAGGTTGTGGCTGCTCTCTCCCTGGTGTTCAAGGCCAGCTTGCATGAGGCCTTGAGCAACCTGTTCTAGTGGGAGGTGTCCCTGCCTATGGCAAGGGGTTGGAACTGGATGACTTTTGAGGTCCCTTCCAACTTAAACCATTCTATGATTCTAACTACTTGTTAGATTTAACAAATCAGCAACTGGTACCAAAAATCTTTAAGCATATTCCATTAACCTGATGGGCAATCAGAAGGCAGAGAAGACACTCCTCTTACCAGTGATATTTAGTGGGGCATTTACTGTCCTATAGTCTAATCCTTGCTAACCTCTCACAGATGCCCCAGCGGTCTTCTCGCAAGTTACGTGATGGCTCACCTTTATTCAGTCTTCACCCATTCATCTGTTTGAAGGATAACTACAACACTTCAGCTTCAAAATGCAAGAAGTACTCAGCTCACATGATGAAATATATATCAGGTGAAAGCTCATGGAAAAGGGATTGTAATTATCTCTTTTCTTTTTGTAATACTTATTGAATTCCAGAAAATAGTTCCTATTCATGGTGTGCCTTTGAGATGGAAACACTAAAATTCATTGTCTAGCATAGCCCTTCTTGCAAGTGTTCTGGTGCAGCTCTGAGTCTCCTGAGAATCTGGTTGTGATTTGCAAAATACCTTAGCAGAGGATCAGCATTTCAAGATGGCTCACATCTTTTAAAATGCTGTTTCCTCACCACATCATAAAAGTACTTCTGTTCCTACTTAGGTTATCTTAACCTTGGATATGTTACATGGTGGAATTGCTCATGTAAAGGGCAGAGCAAGGTGACTACATCTGCTGGACCTTGTAAAACATAGCATACAACTACTACACCGAATATAGGCAAATTTTCCTTAAGCAGGGAACGATTCAGTTTAGCTATAGGCTCATTCATATCAGATTCTCTCATTACAGGGTCATAAGTCGGCAGAGGTGACTTCATGTTGATCTGTATCTTTCAGAAGCAAAGGCCCAGCAAGACAAAAACAACCTCAGTCAGCCTTCGATGTCAAACTAATTTTCTGTCCTTCATCCCTTTTCCACCTGCCTGGCAAGAAAATCAGCATAATCTTCTTTGGGTGCAGCATTGTGCAACCTCCACCTGTAACAGACTGAATGAGCCATCATTTCTAAAGTGTTAGGATCGGTAATCTCCCAACCTCAGACCATTCACTGTCATCTTTTTCCAGAACTTCTACCTACAAGCCCACCGAGGTTTTCATGCCCTTTAACAAGGGCCTTGCTTCACTGACACAGCTCTAACATAGATCTTCAGTTCCTAATCCCTATGGATGTCCTGCACCTTCTAGTAAGCCCATTTCCCTTCTCATGTGAGTTTGCTCTCTTCATTTAGAGTAAATTATACATAACTAAGGTTGAAACCCTGTTGGGTCCAGTATGACAAGATGCTGAATATAGATCTGCATATGGGCTGGTTCGGTCAGTCGGCATTCAAGTGCTAATTTCACCTGACTTTCTGGGTCATCTGCTGCAGCTCAGCAAAGCAGATAGGTGTGTTTAACTTTAAACATAGGAACAGTCCCTAGGAATCAAAAGTAGTGACATTGACAGCTCACCTGACTAAAATGCTTAACTGCATCAGAGCTGGCAAAACTTAGCTTCAGCTCTGGATTTAAATGCCAGAGGCTGTAGTTTTCACTTGCTGCTTTATAAGAACATAGCAAGACCCTTTTTGAGATACTGAACTACATCACGTTTAGCTAATGTCAGGGGAAATCATGGGTCCTTTGGAAATCTCTTAAGTTTAGGCACATGATACATAAAGATTGTACAAACAATGCAGCTAAATAAGTAAATGTGGCAATAAACCAGTCATTTGCTGAGGAAGAAGATTACAGAGAAGAGGAATTAACTGGGAAGTACTCTTTTGAAAATTATTTGCCCAGTTTCCATGTAAACTATGAACGAATCTTGGAAATTACTTTGGAGATTTCCAGTCACTGAAGCACTGTTGCCAGCTTCCTATTTCCATGCCACAGAGGTAATAAAGACACACTGAACAATCCTCCCTTGGTTCCATTGCAGCTTTTAGGCACCTTTCCCACCATTTTCTACATGGTGACATTTTTAAACAATAAGAAAATTCCACCTTGCCTAGCATGCTGTTCCTCTCCCTCCCTTCATTTCTGTGGTGCTGCAGAATCTATGATTCACCTCTGCTACATGCATAAAGTGAAGGGGTTGCAGACCGACTCCAGTAAAAACCCTAGACATGCTTTGAGACATGAAGCCAACTCCACCAAGTTCTGCACTGCCACTGCAGCACACAGTTCTTGGTGCAGAGACTGTCGTGAAGGCTTGAAGTCAGACCTTAGAAAGCTGCATTTCTGCCAGTCCTGAGATTCGCAGCAGGATCATGAAGTTAGGTCACTATTTCCACATGAACTCCACTGAACAGGAGTGGCTCAGCTACAAGCACTAAAACAAGAACAACTCTGGCCTTCAATCCAAACCCTGAGGCTTGAGACAAGTGTGAAAACGTAATAGCAAATATATTTTTAAAAAGGCTCCGTTTCCTTCGAATATATAGATGCACTCATCTCCAGGGTTGCAGGTACCAGCCAAAATGTGTCTGTCTCCAGAGATGCATAGTTAGTGAGACTATGAGATCCTATCCTCTGAAATGAGTTCCCTGATCCACCTTCAAATCACGGATTCTGCACAAAGTGTTTGACAGAACACAGAGCTTCTCAGCTAAAGACGGCTTGTTAAAAGTCAAGACTATTTTATGGACACAGAAATTAGAGAAGGTCAATAAACAAACCCTATTTCAACAACATCTCTTTGCATTTTTACCCAGGAGAACCGGAGCAGCAAGGGAATTTCTGTTTATATGAAAACTCCTGCTCCATATAGACTGCTACTGTTAATCAGTGCTGTTAATTGCTTTGGGCCAAGCATGTTTGCATCTGCTGAGGATTAGGCCTGCCCTGGATTTGGTTCACATTTGATATCAAAGATAGCAATTCTGATACCAAGCAGGAAAAGGTGCAGGAGAACATGGCCTTCTCCAAGAAGTGCAGAGTGCACCTTAGACAAGTGGGTTTTGTGTTTTTAGAAGTAGGTCCTAATCAAATCATTCACACTGCTAAATGAGCAATGGCAAATGTTTTGGCTGAGCAATAAGCAGGAGAGCTTAACAGTCTGTCAAAACATTTTATCCCCTGCACCCTTGCATGGCCATTTTCAGCCTACCCATGGCCTGCCTTTTGAGGTATCACCATATTAAAAATGTTCTTCCCTGAAGGTATTTCCACACTGCAGCAGATATCATTGACTTGGCACTATTTGAAGGGTCTATTAAAAGTAATGTGATTAATTACTTGGGCTGTCATCACAGCACCGCCTTTGAGATATTTAACATGGTTTGATAGCCTAATCCTGGGAAGTGCTGAGCACTTCCACACTCAAGCATGAACGCCACTGAGACAATGTCCAGGGCAGGCTCCCCACTCACTGGAATCAGCGAATCAGTCAGGATTGGAAGGGACCACGAGGATCATCTCGTTCCAACTCCCCTGATGTGGACAGGGACACCCCACACTAGATCAGGCCTTAAAACACCTCCAGGGGTGGGGCTTCCACCACCTCCCTGGCCAACCCATTCCAGAGTCTCACCACTCTCATGGTGAAGAACTTCTTCCTAACATCCAGTCTGAATCTACCCATTTCTACCTTTGCTCCGTTCCCCCTAGTCCTATCACTACCTGACATCCTAAGAAGTCCCTCCCCAGCTTTCTTGTAGGCCCCCTTAAGATACTGAAGGGCCACAATAAGGTCAGCTCAGAGCCTTCTCCTCTCCAGACTGAACAGCCCCAACTCTCTTGGTCTCTCCTCATAGGAGAGGTGCTCCAGCCCTCTGATCATCCTCTTGGCCCTTCTCTGGACATCTTCCAGCACATTTATATCCCTCTTGTAATAGGGGTTCCAGAACTAAAAGAATCATAGAATCATCAGGGCTGGAAGGGACCTCAAGGATCATCCAGCTCCAACCCCCTTGCCATAGGCAGGAACACACTAGATCAGGTTGCCCCGAGCCACATCCAGCCTGGCCTTAAAAAGGTCCAGGGCTGAGGCTTTCACCACCTCCCTGGGCAACCTGTGCCACTCTCTCACCATCCTCATGATGAAGAACTTCCTAACATCCAATATGAATCTACCCACTCCATTCCCCCCAGTTGTGTCACTACCTGAAACCCTAAAAAGTCCCTCCCCAGCTTTCTTGTAGCCTCCTTCAGATACTGGAAGGCCACAATAAGGTCTCCTTGGAGCCTTCTGTTCTCCAGACTGAACAGCCCCAACTCTCTCAGCCTGTCCTCATAACAGCCCTCTGATATCTCTGTCCACTTCTAGCAGATTATTCCAAAGTGGGAAAGTAACAACAGTTTAAGAACTTACACAGGAGTGGAAACACAAACCTTGCACCTATTAACTGAATTATCACCCAGATATGAGCATTACCTCAATTAAGAAAAGCAAATTTGTAGGGTGGCATTAGAAGGAATTTGTTTATATCCCTTTTATCCTGCTTTTCCCAGAACTGCAGAAATTCTCGTCTTGCTCTCACTAAATATGTAAAACCTCCTGCACAGCCACCTGACTCAGCAGATGGGCTCTGCACCCAACTCCTCCCAGGGAACACAGTACTTCAGGTGGGGTATCACTAGGGCAGAGTAGAGGGGGAGGATCACTTCCTTCAACTTGCAGCCCAGGCTCTGGTTGGCTTTCTGGGCTGCAAGAGCACAGTGACAGCTCATATTGAGCTTCTCGTCCACCAGCACCCCCAAGTCCTCTCCTCAGGGCTGCTCTCAAGCCAGTCACTGCCCAGCCTATATTGGTGCCTGGGATTGCCTTGATCCAGAGGCATCATTGGGTCTCCTCCTGATGCTACTGCTCTGTGTGTCACCCAGCATGGGGTGCCATACCACCACTTCTAGGAGACTTGACCCAGTAACAGGCACTGCATCCAGCCTTGGGTGATGACTGGAGTACTGAATCCTGTAATTCTGTATTAGCTGATGTAGTGGGTTTGCAGTGACCTGCCCCCCCACCTTTCGAAACCCCGGCTAGAACTCAGAAAAACACACTGGAAGTTAATAAATGAAGCTTTATATTTACAGCAATGCAAACATACAAGCAAATATTTACAAGATATAACAGATATTTACAGAAATATACAGTAAAAATGGAATAGAGACACCACACCCCTCCTGGAGACCAAAATCCCCAAGAGAGGGTATCCAAATCCCCCTACCACCTTCCCCCCCTTCCCCCAGCTTTATCTCACCACTTGATGATGCTGCAGATAAGCTGAAGATCAGGGAGATTAATGATAGGAGAAAAAAATTAGTCGTTTTAGTGATTTAACTCTGAATTAGTTCAAAGGCAGAGAGACAAATGAAAGAAGCTGCCGAAGCCAGCGCGGACCCAGAGCAGAGTGACTCTGCAAGCACACTGGCTTATCTGGATGTTTTGGGAACGTTTCCCAAAACAACCTTCTTTTCTCTGTCTCAGTGAAACTGGGTGAAGTGACACGGTATGTTTAACTCTCTCTCTCAGGCAATAGTCCAATTTCTCACTCAGATTCTCCAACTAGCTCAAACCAACACAGCCGATGATTTGGGAAAGTGATACTAGCTACAGCCTGAGGTGGAGTGCTGAAGTGGAGGAGTATGACGAGGATGGAGAAGCAGAGAGGAACTTTTGGGTACTGACCAGAAACCCTGATGCCTTGCTGAAGGAACTGATCATATGTAATCTGTGGTGATAACAAGAAGGGGAGAGGAGTCAGGAGAGCAGGAATAAAGTTGAACATGGGAAAGGGGGAAGGAAGGGTGATTTTCTACATTTTAGCATTATTTCTATTTTTGCTTTCCAACACCCAAATGAGTAATTAAATGCACATAGAGCAATTGGCAATATCTTAATTTTCCTCAAGTCTAGCCTGTTTTGCCCATGATGGTAACCAGAAGTGATCTTGTAATCTCAACACATAAGCTTTCTCATTTCTGTTCTTCCTATTCTCCTTTTCCTGTTGAAGGCATGGAGTGAGCAAGCAGCTGGTGGGAGTTTGGCTGCCAGCCATGGCCATCTCACCACACTTAGATACCAAACATCTCATGTGGACAAATGCTGAACCACGAGCATGGAACAAAGAAGTACAGCACCTACGGAAACCTCAGTGAAAGGATGAGGTTTCTGCTGCTCTCTGAGTACAGAACTCGGCCAGAGCTAGACTTCAACTTTTGCCAAACTATCTGGCTGCACCATTATTTCTTCATAAGGAAGTGTTTCTTTGGTTCTGCTAAATTCCTGCCAACACATTTAACTTCCATCTTGGGAAAGAAAGTGCAATATAGCAAAGCACCCTTGAAAAATTGCTGAGCTCTACTTTGTGGCAGTAATGACAGCATCTATTGCCAATAAAATAAAAAAAAAAAATTCCATACACATAGAGAGGATAAGAGAAGCAAATGACTGCCTAGGTCTCCACAGCACAATTCTGTTGTTAATTTCAGTTGCTGATATTGCCGTTTATTTCACTTTAGACATATCTCCAGTTAGGGAAAGGAAGCATCAGATACAGGGTTAGATTACAGAAGATAATTTACACAGAGATTTCTCTCAAAATTGGTTCAAATAATCTCAGATATGAGCCAGGTCGTGCAAACTAAAACCTCCCTAAACACTGTAAACCAAGTAAGAACAAATGTGAATTTGAAATATGAAAAGACAGGGACATCTCCAGGCGTCTTTCTCAGCACCTTCAGTGATATGCAAGACAGACTCATTGGCACTTTAATGACATTCATATACAGTATTAAATGGAAAATTTTCTCAAGTGCTGCCGAGGGCCATGAATTATTACAAGGGAAGCAATGTAAGTATAGTTAACACAGAAAGAAAATATAAGGCAAACAGATTTATGACCTCACCTGAAGTCTACTGAATTAGGGTAGGAAGTCCTTAACTCAGTGGTGCTTTAGATTTTTCCTGAGTTACAGGAATTCAGACAAGCAATTTCTCTACGGCAAACAAAGCCCCTCTAAGACCAGAGACAAATCTGAAAAGCAAGAATAACAAAAGTTAACACGATGCAAAAGCAGGCAGCTAGCTAGATATGATTATGTGATGCAGCTTTGCAGCTATATAAGCTAATATATTTTAGGCTGCAAACAAACACATGTGATGTGGTGCTGTGCCAAGGGACTCAGGCCAGCCCTGAAAGAGGTAGCTGTGTTCTCAAAACTTCCGTGGCTGAACTCACTTGGCATCCCATTGGGTCTCAGAGGAATATGACGTTTTACCTTGGTAGCAGGCTGCAGCAGTGTGCTAGCACAGCCTGCGGAACAGCACGCTGGCAAACCTCAGGCTGAGTCACTTGCAGCTAAAATGCAAGTCTCAAATCCATGGAACTTTTCCTAGCTGTTGAAAGAAGGGCTGTAGGGAAGGAAAAAAAGCAACACCCAGAAATCATCTATAGACATCATTGCAGCTGGCTGCACTTCCTCAGAGACCTGAAGTATTTCTTGTAGCTGTTAGAAGACCTGCCAGACGCTGCCTGCTAGCCACGGTAGTGCTCCCAATGAGATGGACTCTCCTTTGGCACAGGAAAAGTCTGTACTCCCAAAGAAGAGACTGCGGATGAACAGCTTAATCTTACTGCTGCTTGAACTCTATAAAATTACAAGAGAAGTTGACCATTTCAGCATCAGACTATTCTGCACTGATTTCTTTCCTTCCCCTCCTCTTTCTGTGAGTTGAAAGAAATAGATTAAATGGAATGACTACGTCTTACTTTTTATGCTTGTACAAAGTGGCACAGAACTAAGCAGGCCTCTGACCTAGACAGACAGGCTTTTATCTTATGTAAAGCATAAGCAGACTGCAAAGGAAAGCCACTATTAACCTCTGCCTTATTTCTTCTGAAAGGGTTTTTTAGGAATTTGAAAGCGGAGCAAAGTGAAAAACTATTTCAGAGCCCAGTGGGAGAATACATGACTCATGCACACTGCCATGCTTCATCTGCCTTTCCATGCTAGTCAGAGTCTCACCATCTTGCTCTATATACTGAACACTTTGAAATAATGAACCTTTGACCCCTGGACTCTCTCTGGATTTATGTAATAGTAATAATCATAACTATTTTGAGGTAGCTGAAGGTGTTACTGCAGGGCAGATTAGCTCACGGTGTAGGTCTTAAGAATTTACTCCTTCGTTTGGGAAACATCTCTTGAATATAAAGAAGCAATTGTACTGCTACTTGTTTCTTAATCATGTGCCAGAAGCTTCTTATTAAGGCTATTCAAGTGACCTGTGTGACAAATTATTGCCTCAATGCTTTTCCTTATGGGCACTGCCATGATTATGCCGTCACAAATCCAGTTAGTAATATTAGTCTGATCTCTGTAGGGGGCATTTCAGCAACCTGTCAGGACCAGACCAGAGAATGCACTAGGGTGTGTAGTTTGCTGCTTAGTAGTTTAGTACCCAAATAATGACACAGCTAGATATCAGGCCCAAATTCCTCTCAATTTGTGTCCAAGAGAAGGAACTGTGTAACCACTCCTGCTTTTCCTTTCCTATTTCATCACATACTACTCTTGAGAAGATTAACTATGGATGAGACACTGGAAAACAGAAGACTTATCAGGTAATGTAGGACTTCTTTTATAATGATAGGATTATTTCCTCTATGTTACTGTAGTCTGAGCCTATATAATGAGGCCAATGCCATTACACATTACCTGGTCCTCAGCAGTTGGGTGTTCTGTTATTGTCAAGTTCTTTCCCCTGTGTTTGCATCAATCTTGTCCTTTCTGAAACCTCTCTGAATCTTTCCTCAAACCTCCCTATCACCGGGAGCTGACCAAAACTTCCATCATGTGGGGAAGTCCAATAATGATGGAGTCCAAAGACCCTGCATTAGAATTTTTAACATTTCCAGCAGCCCTCTGGTTCAGATGCAGCTACAGGTAGGAGCAATAGGAGAGCCACCCATTCAAGGCTGACGAAGCTTCAAAAAGGCTGTGCAGCTTTAGGGTGAAACTTGTAGAGTAGGGTTATAGGTTGGACTTGGTGATCCTGAGGGTCTTTTCCAATCTGGAAGTTTCTGTGATTCTGTGAATATCTGTTTCTGTTTTCTCTTAACTTCTGCTCTCTAACTCCTTCCCAGTCTACTATGTAAGGGTGCTGACCTCACATCCTAGGCAAGATACTAACCAACCTTAGGCAGCACTAACTTCAAAATGCACTTTCCATCTGCTCTGGAAGACATAAAAATGTCCAAATTTGCTTTATATAAAAAAAAAAAAAAAAAAAAAAAAAAGGCAAAATAAAGCACTGAATTGCCTTTCAAAGTGCATTGTACTGACTTACATCCTATGCAATATCTACACTTATAATTGGAATGAGGTGTTTCTGGCTTCAAATTTTAAACGACATGTCTGTGCATGCAAAATGCTTTCATTTCACTTAATTTCCAACACCAAGCCTGTTTACTTGAAAATTTTGCTCTCGGCCTCCGAACAGCTGATCATTTTCACCATTTCCTCCTAACAAGCAGCACACAATTAAACATAAGTAGGTAGCACTGTGACATGACTTGATAGGAATTACCTCAGTGGTATCACACAGCATATGCAGGGCTCTGGATTAGGTAAGAATAATGTTTCCCCCTAGAATTCCACTGATCCTGATTTCTTCTAGAAAAGACATGAGCACAGGTTTTTTTCACACCAAAAATCTGCAAAGGCAAAATTTCTCTTTAATCAGCTATGTTTGTTGTCTTTGTAGACCTGCTACCTTTTACATGATGAATCATTCAGCTTTCTGATGCCTACAGAAGAAAACAGCCTTTTGACACCCACCTGCCCAAGAGGCAAAGGCTGAGAACAGAAGTTCATTTCAAACTACATTCTTCACATTTCGTGGTGAAACTGTAATAATACACCACACAATGCCTATTTAAGCATTTCTTAAAACTGCATGAATCTGTTTTATGCCTTTTGCTGTTTCTTCAGGTATAAGAACTGAAATTTGGACTAAATTATATTTTCAATATTCATTCATCTGTCCCTATGGTTACGTTTTAGGGCTACAATCATTAACTAACTTCCTACATTACAACCATCTCACTGACTTTATACCTGGTCAATCTTGAGTGTGGTTTTCTCTGTTCCTGTTGTTTGGTATTTTTTTTTCCTCCCATGTTTTTTGTTGGTTTGTTTGCTTTTAGTTTTGTAAAAGCTATGCACAGTGAAACCAATTTCTAAAAGGAATTTTGCAGGAATATTTAGTTTTGAAAGCACAGATAGCCTGGAAAAGTGTGTGTTCTCCACCTGGTAGCTAGCAGAAGTTTCCTGTATCAGAGCATCTTGGGCACAACTCAGAGAAGGAGGCAGACATTCAAGTGTTCCCTGATCCCCTGTAGCTCAACAATAAGGCACAGAGAGGTCATCTGAATGCAGAGATGCAATAATGCAACACCAGAGTTCTCATAATGCCACAACAGGACAAGTTGCAGACATTACCAAAGCAAAATACTTTCATAACTCATTTCCCTGACTTCTGCTGCTTATCCTACAAGACAAATGTTTGACCAAAACGGAACTTCATCTGGCATGGACTTCATCTGAGTCCAAGAGATAGAAAAACACCAGAAACAGACAGAAGGGATCTTTGAAAGTTGCAGCTCACCTGTATTATTTCTTGCATTTTCCGTCTTTGAGTAGCTCTGAACAACCATGCAGTGAGTAGCTTCCATCCTTTACAGATGGGCCTGGTCTGGCCTCACACTTTGTGAATTGCTTGCTACATGAGTTCTGGTTTCGACCTATCCTTTACAAGCATATAGGCAAACAAAGGAGAGGGAAAAAAGGTTAAACCCCCCCCCCCAAAATTATCTACTAACATCTTAGTTTAAAAAAAGCAAGCAGCTGCAAGGACTAATAACTTTCACAGCCAGCTGTGTTCCTGGTATCCCTGTGCACGGTCTGTGCAATTTGTAGTAAGTTTTATCTATTTTTCAGTAAGTCCATCTGTACATATGCTATAGTTGCCAGAGGAAAGTTAAAAATACATCCTAGGTGTAGCAATACCTAATGCAGATCCTCACCAGTAAACTAGGAAATGAGTAAATTCCCTGCTCTCCTGAACAATTCTTCACAATGACAACTCCCTCCTTCCCATCCCACACACATACGCTCTCACACGCCTAGAAAAGCTGGGGGTGGGAGAAAGCTGAGCTTTGCAGCGTTGTCTGGGACCTCATCAGATCTGAGCTACTTCCAGAGAAAGGAGGAAGCAAGTTCAAAGCCTCTGCTGATCTCAGCTGTGAACTGGCACTATTCTCAGAGATGACCATGCCCACTGCTGAGACTCCAAGAGGATGTACAAGCATGTACCCCTTTATGAAATACAAACATGATGGGAGGGAAAGGCCAAACCTGCTGAGGTGCCTGGCAGTAGTGGCAGGAGGTAATAGCAACCAAATCAAGGTGAACTGCAGTGGCTCCCAAGCGCTGGCAGAAGAGCGAAGACTAAAGAGAGGAGATGCACAGAGGGGAGGCAATCTTGGCACTGTTGACATCATCATGTCAGGTGGATCTGAAAGGATCTCAGCTGAAGCTGCTTTGACTCATTGGCTTTTTTTCTTCCCTAAATGCATGCATATTTAAAGTCTCTGGCTTACGGACTCTAGACAACGTCCTGGGAAATTAAGAAACAGCCTTCCAGGAAAATACTAGGGTATTTCAGCAGCTAGCTGGAAAACATGCTTGAGGATCACAGAATCACAGAACGTCAGGGGCTGGAAGGGAACTCAAAAGATCATCCAGTCCAACTCCCCTGCCAGAGCAGGATCACCTATACAAGATCACACAGAAACATGTCCAGGCAGGTTTTGAATATCTCCAGAGAGGGAGACTCCACAACTCCCCTGGGCAGCCTGTTCCATCTGATCAACTGTACCAACATATCATTTCCCTTCTACCAGCTATTACTGGATACTGCACTGAGATAAAAATTGCACAATTTCTCCCATCAGCTTGGGCTTGGATTCTTTGCAGCATAGATCAAACCTAGAGAAACACTTTGCTGACAAGAAACTGATCTACATAGACCTTGTATTCACTGTGACAAGTACAGGGACAATAGTTGTGGCAGCTCCCCTCTGTAAGTTTTATCTGGTCCTTGCACATCATCACAGCAGGGAAGAGGAGTGGGGAGAAAGCCTGCATTTGCATGCTTGGGATGGAACGTAACTTCACACAGAGGCAGGTTCCTGCTGCCCTCTACTGTAATACATCCATTAAACTTCTGAAAAGGAAGTACCAAGCAATGCAGCCGCATATCCACACCAGGCACTACATTCAGACTACGTTAAAATAAACTGTGGTAAGTGGAACGAGACAGCTAGAAACAATAGGCTGATTTCTTGCTGCTGCTTTTAATTCTTGAAGGGGATACACACTTCTTATACATGTATAGAAAACATACCACAGGAGGATCACTTCTTGTTGTATTTTTGCTTAAAAAGCTATGTATTTTGGATTATAAAGCACCAGTAACTTGCAATGGATAGACCATCACAACCTTGACTGTACTATTATTTTTTCTTCTGGTTTAGGACTGAACAGATATTGACCCAGACTTACCAAATTATTGTTACATCTCTCTAACAAAATGCCCCAGAGAAGCTGCCTGGAGCCTCTTTTGCACTGCACAGTCCCTGCAGCACTGGAAATATACGAAACTTTCCTAGCAGCACAGCAGAGAGGTTGTCCAGACAAAACATCCTGTGAAAGTAGTTTATACTACTCACATTTAACAAAAAAAAAAAAAAAAAAACCAACCAAAAACCCAACTCAACCAAACAAAAACCNATTTTTAACACCACAAATTTAAAAAAAAAAAAAAAAAAAAAAAACCAACCCAAAACCCAACTCAACCAAACAAAAACCTACCATCCAGTTCCTTATCTTAAAATAAGACAGGAATACCACTTAGATTATAGATAGGGAAGGATGCTGGTCACTGTGTAACATTGATTGCTCCCTACTTAAAGAGTTCCTTTAGCTTTTTCCCCCAGTAGATCTTCATGTACCTTTAAAACTTTCTAACCTATGGAGAATTTTACAGAGCTATAGCAAAACTTGCATAATGCTTTCTTCCATCATTCTTTTTATTGTGTGTTCTTTCTCTTTACTACTCAAACACCACCAAGAATAAATGTGTTGAAAATAGCTAAGATACATTGTGTTTCTTCTCTTGCCTCCACACCGTTCACACAAAATCACCACTTAAAGAAAAGAAGATGTATTTATGGGCAATAAACAAGATTTAGCTGTTCAGTTTGATTTCTTCCACCCCTTCCAAAATAAAAGGCATAACAATGATGGGAGCACTACAGGAATATGGTAATTTTAGCTTTGCAACATGCATGTGTGGAAGACTGCTTATTATAAGTCACATACAGGGGCTACAGGCAAATACAAAGGGTCTGAGATTTTCAGTGTTGTTTGGATATATGAGTACTTCCCATTAGAAGGTAGAGGAACTGGACATTCAGATCACTCTAGTGGATTTGAAAGCCTCTTCTGCAAACAGTTTGGGACATCAGCGTTTCTTCTTGTTTGTGATTTCATTCTTGAAATCTCTCCAATACTTCTGCAAGCAGCTATATTTAATAGGGAGTAGAATTCTATCATCAAGGCTGCAACATGTGGTGGATACCCCATGGGCAAGGTACTGGCCCTCAAGATAAATCCACACCAGCACATACCTGCATCCTGATGCAAATCTAACAAGACCCCTTCCTTTCTAACACCTCCCATGAACTTTGGATCAAGATTCCTCTATGACCTTTAAAAAACCCAACATCAAACCCAAAACCAAACAAACCCCAAACCAACCAACCAACAAAAAGCCACAAAAAACAAGCCCAAATAAACACCCCCCACCCCCCGCNACCCCTCCTCCCCTTAAGGGCTTCATTTGACTTAAATGCAAGGGACAAACTAACTAATGATAAATTAGTAGCATCCTAGTGAGTAACTTATGTGAAGTTTTGGAAGTGAACTGCTTAAGAGAGTCTGCAGGCAACAGCACAAGTGTCAGTCAGAGCAGTGGCATATAGAATATAGTGGAAAGGACTGGGGACAATCTTCTACAGAACACAGGTGTCAAGCTTTGGAGAATGTCCAATACCTGTTTGATGTTGATCCTTAACTAGTGGTACTTGAAACTGAAGAGCCTACAATCCCTCTTTGTCACAGTATATACATGATCTTAAAACAAATGGCAAAACTTGGGGAAGGAAATGGTAGGTCAAAAGCTACGTTATATGGTTTTGTTTGGAAGCAGAATTGTGCTTTACTTAGAATTTTGCCTTTTAAAAAAAAATATTATTAATAAAAAGAGATTGCTGGAATCCATGACAAAATATTGCTTTGCTATACCCCAAGGGATTAGGAAGGTTCTCAAGAAAGGATCAGACAGGTACAGGCTCAAGTTACTGCCTGGAGAAAGCATGCACTAACAGGATAAAGATGTGGAACAGCTCAGGAAAGATTAGAGCAGGAACTTAAGTACTTTACTGCCATGTAAAAAAGTCCCTGTTTACGATCCTGATCTGGATAAGCACTTCTTGAACACTTCCATAAAGCTCAATCTACGAACAGCCCTAATGATTAAAAGGGAACTATTTCTGTGCTTAATCACAGAAAGATCCAGGTTGGAAAAGACCCTCAGAATCACCAATAACCATACTCTACAAGATTCACCTTAAACCATATCCCTAAGCACCACATACAAACAACCCTTAAACACATCCAGGTTCCATGACTCAACCACCTCCCTGGGCAGCTCATTCCAGTGCCTGACCACTCTCTCTTAGTAAAAACTTTTTCCTAATAACTAATCTAAACCTACCCAGCCTCAGCTTGAGGCCATTCCCCCTTGTTCTGTCTCCATTTATCTGTGAGAAAAGACCAGCAGCAGCCTCTCCACAACGTCCCTTCAGGTAGCTGTAGACAGCAATGAGGTCTCCTCTCAGCCTCCTCTTTTTCAAACTAACCATCCCCAGCTCCCTCAGTCACTCCTCATAAGATTTATTCTCCAGGCTCTTCACCAGCTTTGCCGCCCTCCTCTAGATCCACTCCAGCACCTCCACATCTCTCTTGTATTGTGGTGTGGCCTCACCAAAGCTTGAGTATAAGGGGACAAGCACTTGCCTACTCCTGCTGGACACAGCATTTTTAATCCAAGCCAGGATGCCTTTGGCCTTCTTGGCTGCCTGGGCACACTGCTGGCTCATATTCAGCTGCCTGCCTATTACAACCCCCAGATCCCTTCTGCCAAGCACCTTCTCAGCCACACTGCCCCAAGCGTTGTTGCGACCCAGGTGCAGGACCTGGCATTTGGCCTTGTTGGAACTCATTCCTTGAATGCTGGCCCATTGATCTAGCCTATCCAAGTCCCTCTGAAGAGCCTCTCTACCCTCATTCAGACGAATACTGCCACCTAACTTGGTGTCATCTACAAACTTAGTGCTGACACTCTCTGTGCCTGAATCAAGTTCATTAATAAAGATGTTAAACAGAAGTGTTCCCAACACTTCTGACGAATACTACCAGAGCCCAGCCGCCTAATGGATTCAACTCCATTGACCACCACTCTCTGGGCCCTCCTGTCAAATATTTAGGTGCTCCACTGAATCAGTGTTTAAAAGGATTAAGAACTGCTTCATATAAAAGCTTCCTTTTGCTTTATCTATCTGAAGGACACAATTTCATAAAATTATGTGAAATGCTAATTTCTATCGCTGTTCCATACTTCAGTAGCGAAAAAGCGATGAAAAGATAATGTAAAACCAATCTGATCACTGACACAAACCCAACCTATTGGCTTTAAAAGCAGTGCTCAAATTGTGGGACAGTAAAAGCAAGTGAAACAACCAAACGTGTCTAGTTTCAGTTAGTTCTTGTATTTGCACAAATCCGCCTCTTTCGTAGCATCTATTTTACCCACCAGAAAATAAACATACAGCGAAACACTTCAAATCTTAAATTACATACCCTTCCCCTTGGCATGGAAATTATCTCATAGAAGTTTATTACCCAGCTGGAAGGAAAGGTCTGTCCTCTCCCTCCCACAGTCTAGTCTGATTCATTTAACAAATTCATCTTAACAACTGAGTGCTACTCTGCAGAAGTCTGCATGTGGAAAAGACTACAATGCTGCTTCTGAAGTCCCAACATTGTGATGAGTGAAAGGCAGATGAAGCAGATCTGCTCTCTACTGTGTGCATTGTAGGGAGGAAGGAAGACAGCATCATCTTATCTGAGAAATTGTCTCCCTGGGACAAGTCAGCAACTTGAAGGTATTCCACTTTAGATAAAAGCTTCTTCCTCTTCCTTAGACAATAGTCCCATAAGAGAGTTGTCAGTTGCCTTCTTGAGTGAGAACTCAAATTTTGAAGGCTGTGTTGGGGTGTCCCTCATATATACCTTACAGAGGTTTCAGGAACTAACATGGACCTTGGGGATCTGAGCAACTTATGCCAGATGTTTTCGAGATAATTCACTGAGAGGTATGGAAGTAAAAACTTAATCTGTGATAGCATGGGAAGGCATAAAACAGTTTGCACAATTTCCAAGTGCTGTTCCTACTTCCATTAGCTCAGATCTAGTAGGTCAGGCCTATTGCATGTCACCTGTCCAAAGCCACCTTCCCTTCAAAGGAGGCCTTTTCTTCCAAGGTGGCAGCTGGCTGTCAAGTGCTTTCATGAAAGCTGCAACTTAACATCTTTGTCAGCGATATGGGCAGAGGAATTGAGTACGCCCTCAATAAGTCTGCAGATGACACCAAGCTGTGTGGCACAGTCGACTTGCTGGAGGGCAGAGATCCATCCAGAGGGACCTGGACAGGCTGGAGAGGTGGGCCCTGGCCAACTTCATGAAATTCAACAAGGCCAAGTGTAAGGTCCTGCACCTGGGTTGGTGCAGTCCCAAGCACAACTCCAGGCTGGGTGGTGAATGTCTGGAGAGCAGCCCTGAGGAAAAGGACCTGGGGGTCTGGGTTGATGAAAAGCTCAACATGACCCGACAGTGTGCACATGCAGCCCAGACAGCAACTGTGTGCTGGGCTGCAGCAAGAGAATCTAGGCCAGCAGGGCAAGGGAGGGGATTCTCCCCCTTTACTCTGATTTCCTGAGACCCCACCTGGAATACTGTGTGCAGTTCTGGAGCCCCTAACTCAAGAAAGACATGAAACTGTTGGAGCGAGTCCAGAGGTGCTCCACAAAGATGCTCAGAGAGCTGGAGCAGCTCTGCTGTGAGGACAGGCTACGAGAGCTGGGACTCTTTAGCCTGAAGAAGAGAAGGCTTCGAGAAGACCTTGTAGTGGTCTTCCAGTATCAGAAGGGGGCATATAGGAAGGCTGAGGAGGGACTATTCACCAGGTCTTGTAACAACAGGATGAGGGGTAATGGGTTTAAACTGGTAGAGGGGAGATTGAAACTAGATATTAGGAGGAAGTTGTTTACAGTGAGGGTGGTGAGACACTGGCACAGGTTGCCCAGGGAGGTTGTGGCTGCTCCATACCTGGAAATGTTCAAGGCCAAGTTGGATGAGGCTTTGAGTGACCTGTTCTAGAGGGAGGTGTCCCTGCCCATGTCTGGGAGGTGGGACTAGATGATCTTTGAGGTCACTTCCAATCTAAACCATTCCATGATTCTATGATTCAGGGTGACTTACAACTGAACAGGTTGCTTAAAAACATTATGCACTTTTCTTCTAGATGCACTTATTAGTCCTGCAGGACTCAGACATGTCCAGATGAGCATATTGAAGCAGACTAGAGAGAGGACCATATAGCTGCTGTACTACTTTTTAATCACAAACCTTGACACAATTTCACTCATGTCAAAAAGTTATTTACCAACACCATTTGTATGTATACTTTACACACTGCAGAAAGTCTCGCAGTGCAGAAAAAAGTTACACTGAGAGGATGGAGAATTTCTGTAATTTTGACTTGCTACAGGAATGCTACAAGCATTCATTTGTGAACAGCTGACAAAATATCTGAGGCAACAGAAGCACGTCTAATGCAGGACTCAACTAGCAAGGTTAGTTTCTTACTTCATGGTTATATAGCAAGTGTTAGTTACTTTCTCATTGAAATCAGTGGGAGGTGAATATATATATACAGGACACTGACCTTTTCCATAGTAAGGTTATGCCTAGTCTGCTGCTGGTTGATACCGGTGGAAATCTACACAGAAAGGTGGTAAGAGCAAAGAGGTAGCTGCAGCCCTCGGGTATGCAACAATATTGGTGGCAGAAAAGCAGCTCACAAAGGAAGGTCGTGTTGCCAGGCAATGAAAGTGCGCAAACGTTCTGGGCATCTGTCTCCTGGACTACCAGAGAGCTGGGTCAGAAGAAGGACAGGAAGCATTACCATTGTGTGTCATCCCACAGGGAGGAACTCTTCCTCTGGGAAAGAGGGCTCAGCTGGCAGAGGCAGTGCAACATACATCTGAGCTGACGCCAACCAGACCCTGCTTCTCTTTAGCAGAAGTTCCAGCCACTTCTGCAAATCCCAATGATAAAGTACAAGCCAAAAGATGGGAATCCAGATTCTATCTTTTAATTAAGCTCCAAATTAATAACAGAGTCCTTCAAGTTTTGGGTTGTTTTTTTTTTTTGCCATTATCCTTGAGAAAAAACAGTTGTTTGTCATGCTCCATGACCTGTCAGTTTGTGGGGTTTGTTGTTTTTTTTTTTTCTTAATCCAACAAAAGACACTCTGCATCAATTAATCATCATAGGAGACTTTCAATAGAAGGTGGATTCTGTGCAGGAGTAGGCAAACTTTGGGGTGACATTTTTACACGTGAGAAGGAACCTTTGCCCTCCTGTTTTCTTGGATACTTCTTACTTGTTAATGATCCATATAGGATTCTGTCCAGAAGGCTGACCATCCTCCAAATACAACTTTCACAGCAGTGAAAATTTCACATTGGAAATGGCTAACACTGAAAGTGAACATTATTTTAGTCCGCACTTTGTGCAACATTTGTTTCTGTTTAGCTACTTTTTCAAGGCTTTCACAGGATGTGAGGAATCAGAAGGGACACAAAGAGATCATCGAGTCCAACCTCCCTGCCAGAGCAGGACCATAATCCAGCTCAGGTCACAGAGAAACGCAGCCAGATGGGCCTTGGGAGTATCCAGAGAAGGAGACTCCACAGCCTCTCTGGGGAGCCTGTTTCAGTGCTCTGGGACCCTTTACAGCAAAAGAAGTTGCCCCTTGCATTGAGCTGGAACCTCCTCTGCTGCAGCTTACATTTCTCCATTTATCTATTGCCATTTCTTTTCATCGAAGTGAGACTGATTTTTTGTAACTGTGAGACTGCTATGCTTTGGACTTCTGAAATGAGCTGGACATGTATGTCCCATCTGCTTAAAATGTAATTACAGGGATCAACATAAGCTCCTTGCTTTTTATGGAATAACATTTGCTCTTATTAGCAAAATAGCATTTCAAGAGAGTCAACTACAGAAACATATTGGTTGTGGATACAGCTATACACTGTAGCTACTATGGAAAGTTTTATGATTTTTATGAATCAGTAAATATTTAATATGCTTTTTTCGCCTCTGAAATATCTGCTACAACAGTAATGGTTTGAGTTAAGCATTCCATTAAGTATGTGTTGCAGGGAAATCTCTAAGGCAAGATATCAGTTGCTAAAAAAAAAAACCAAAAACAACAAACCCACCAAAAAAAAAAAATCCAAACCCAAAAACCAATGTATTGGTGCTTCATCCACAAATAGTTAATTTCCTTCTACCTATCATACACAGCACCTTGACACAGGGGATATTCAGGACTGTGCTCACATGCCCAGGAGGCAACAACAGATGGTGCATGACTGCAGCTAATGTTCTAATCTATGGCAATTTGAACAACATAAAAACCCCCAAACATCAACAACAAAATGAGAACCAAAAAAGGACAATCTTGCATTAGATGCCATCATAAATGGAGGTGAGCTGTTACAACAGAAGCATAAAGTGGCAACGTCCTAGACTTCAAGTCTTCAGATGAGGAAGACATGGAGGTTTAGAAATATGCTAGGTTCAGGATATATAGACTGAATTAGGTGTTGAGGCTTGTGGCTTAGTCCTCTTGTCAAAGCGTCACCTCCATAGTTCTGAAGACCAACACCCTAGGAGGATGCTTGGTATAGACACCTGCCACTAGAACCAGACTTTTTTTTGTTTCCAAATGTTCTTATACAAGTGACTTACTTTCTTATACAAGTGTATTTGTGAAATACATTGAATTCTTGGGAAAAAAACCCTAATTGTTAACAGGGCAGTATTTTGCCAGATGAAGTCTTTCTTGGTGAAGAACAGAGAAAGACCTAATAGAAATTTGGTCAGACTGCTACAGATTACAAAACTCAGCTAAAGCATTCCTTTTAGGCAGCAGAAATGATTATACATTTTTTTTCCTCCACTACTGCAGCTCAAATGTAACTGTACAAAAGGTCACTTTGTGTCTACTCATTTGGCCAGCATTATCACACATTTCAAAGATGTATTTGTTCTTGAAGTTGCTTGCACCAATATGGTTTATCACAGAATCATGGAATGTTGAGGCTGGAAGAGACCTCAAAAGCTCATCCAGTCCAAGCCTCCTTGCCAGAGCAGGATCACCTATACCAGATCACACAGGAACACATCCAGGCAGGTTTTGAGTATCTCCAGAGAGGGCAGCCTGTTCCAGTGTTCTGTCACCCTCACATGGAAAACATTCCCCTTCATGTTTCCATGGAACTTCTTATGCCTCAACTTCCACCCAATGCCCCTTGCCCTGCCATTGGACATCACTGAGGCCGGCTCCATCCTCCTGGCAGTCACCCTCTATATATTTCTATATTGATGAGATCACCTCTCAGTCTCCTCTCCAAGCAGTAGAGCCCCAGCTGCCTCAGTCTCTCCTCATAACAAAGATGTTCCAATCTCTTCATTTTTGTGGCTCTGCACTGGACTCTCTCAAGCAGTTCCCTGTCCTTGAACTGCATGGCCCAGAACTGAACACAGTACTCCAGATGAAGCCTCACCAGGGCAGAGTAGAGAGGCAGGAGAATCTCTCTTGACCTACTTGCCACAGCCCTTCTAATACACCCCAGAATGGCATTGCCCCTCCAGGCCACAAGAACACATTGCAGGCTCGTGGTCAATCTTCCATTCCCTAGGATTCTGAGATCCTTTTCCCATTCACTGCTCTCCAACAGGTCAGGTCCCAGCTTATACTGATCCCTGGGGTTGTTCTTTCCCAGGTGCAAGACTCTACACTTGCCCTTGTTGGATTTCATTCAATTTCTCCCTGGCCAACTCTCCAGCCTGTCCAAGTCTCACTGAAGGGCAGCGCAGCCTTCTGGTGTGGCAGCCACTCCAACCAGCTTAGTGCGATGAGCAAACTTGCTGACAGTGCACTCTGTGCCCTCATCCAGATCACTGATGAATATATTGAATAGTACTGGTCCAAGTACTGACCTCTGAGAGACTCCACTAGACAGAGGCCTCCAACTAGACTCTGTCCCATTGACCACAACTCTCTGACTTCTTCCCTTCAAACAGTTACGTAATAGTATTACCATTCATAATCATCTCCAGCTGAATAGCTTCAAAATAGGTAAAACACTTGCTAAAGGAGTACAGAAGATGCAACTCCTTGGCAGGTAAGTAATCTTTAACTTTACTTTTTTTAAATGCATTTTGTTTTAATGAGCTTGGGCCAGTGGAATTCAGGGGATCAATGCTAACTGGCCACTCCGAAGAAAGCAGTCAGAAGATATATTTGAAAATATACATATATACACACACATACATACACCTGCCAGTAAGAAGAGATGTCAGCAGAAGCCATACACCAGTAAACATGGAACAGAGGTAACAGAAATTAAGGCGCATTCTCAGGCTGAAGAAAGCAGATACATAAAGATGACCACCGTAAGTGGACAAGAAACTACACGAACAGCTTAATTCCCACCAGGTCTACAATCCTTAGTACTCCCAGAATGGAAATACTAAAAGCTGTTTGAATTCAAATGTTGACAATTTTCATGCAAAATACAAGTCAGTCTTGCTGAAACAAGATGTAGGCAACACATGCAGCACATGGCTTTTGCTTTTCCTATAGGAAATTAATATAAACAGTCGGTTTTCAAGTATTATTTCAGAGCAGAATTTTGAGTGGTTTCTAGTAAAAGCTAGTAGTAGCCTCAAATGCTTATTTCCAAGAAGCATTTGTATCATTCCAATAATCTCCTTCTGAAAGTTCCTGTTTCTCTTGCAAGTTGCACAGGATGATGCGTGCTGCATCTTATACCGACAGATGTACAATGACAGCATCACAGGCAAATGCCTTGTAAATTCAAGTACACACCACTGTTTTCCTAAGAAATGGGGACATATATGAAACAAATGCAAAGCTGAGTTTTAAAGAATTAGCCAGCTGAAGTTTGTTGACAGGAACAGCATGAAGCATCTTGTGAGGTTTCAGAAGACTAACTCCGCCTGGACTACATGTTAACCTGGACAGTCCACAGCTATGAGTAGGCTGACAAATGGCTCCAACGGGAAGAATGCAGACAGGTGCTCTTGTCCTTAATCTTTGTATAACTGATCTCTCAAAGAGACACATGAGATCACTGCAGCACACCATAGAATTTTCCCAGCATAGCACAGGTCATTCGCTGGTACATGCTAGTAAACGACTTTTTTCTTGTCTCACAATGGTGCTGCCTCTTCTTCTGCTGAACTGATTCCAAGAATTGCAGGAATCAGTTTGAAGTACAGAGAGAAGAGGTTAATGCCTAGTGGCAATCAGACAGGAAGAGGAGCAGCTAACCATATAGGGCAACTAGAACATTGCACATTAACCCTGCAGTAGGTTAGTGCTACTGTCAATGCAACAATCACCGTGGGGAAGGAGGGATTGCAGTGTTTTTTTCACTTACTGCTTAAAGGCTTATTTTTGAGTCAGAAAAAAAAAAAAGAAAAAAAAGAAGGAGGACCTCTGATGTTGGAGTAAGCATTTTTCTTATTGCTCATTCTTTGAAAATGTTCAAATGAAGACTGAAAAAAAAAATCAGGACAAAACAAATACTGAGGAAGAACTAAAGTTTTAGAATAGTTTCAAGCTAAACCATGCAATCCTTTATTAGGAAATTGCAGCCATTGCCAGCAGTACTGCACACAGGACAATTACTGCTTTTAAGTAGGAGTCTAACCTCCACTGCAGGCTGGAATCGAGAACTTCTTGTGTCTTCACTCTAGCTCATAAGGACTTTATTGTCAAGAAGTCCTTTAATATTTTTGGTGTCTGCCACCATGTTTACCTACCTTAAAAGATTGAGAGATAGGTTTTTTTTTGTTGTTTTTTTGCTTGGATACTTGTGGATTACAGCCTATTTTCACATGGCAGGGGGATAGTGATGAATTATCTTGGCAGCATAGACCAACCATTTCTTTTTCAGAAAACATAAAGATCATACATTTTGGCCAGACAAGTTTTTTTCAGTTTGAAGATTAGGAAACTACAAGCAGAGTTTGCACTGGTGAGAGCCCGCCTAGAGTACTGTGTCCAGTTCTAGAGCCCCTATTGTAAGAGGGATATGGATGTGCTGGAAGGTGTCCAGAGAAGGGCCAAGAGGATGATCAGAGGGCTGGAACACCTCTCCTATGAGGAGAGACCAAGAGAGTTGGGGTTGTTCAGTCTGGAGAGGAGAAGGCTGTGAGCTGACCTTATCATGGCCTTTAAGTATCTTAAAGGGGCCTACAAGAAAGCTGGGGAGGGACTTTTTAGGATTTCAGGTAGTGATAGGACGAGGGGGAATGGAGCAAAGGTAGAAATGGGTAGATTCAGACTGGATGTTAGGAAGAAGTTCTTCACCATGAGAGTGGTGAGACTCTGGAACGGGTTGGCCAGGGAGGTGGTGGAAGCCCCACCCCTGGAGGTGCTTAAGGCCAGTCTGGACGAGGCTCTAGACAGCCTGATCTAGCGTGAGGTGTCCCCACCCACAGTAGGAGGGTTGGAAGGAGATGATCCTTGTGGTTCCTGCCAATCCTGACTGATTCGCTGTTTCAAATGTGTATTTGTGGTATACTGCTGCCACCTACTGGCCATTTCGATGACTCAGATACAAGCTTCTCTACCTAAACCTCAATCGACCATTTATTAAAAAAACCAAAAAGGCAGAAGTTCATCCGGGTGCAAAAATACTTAGCCATTAAATGTCTCTATTGTAAGCTACAAAAAGAATATGCCTGGCAAGCACCAACACGTAACAACCAAGCTCTCGCAAGATTGCCGTAAGTGCCCAAAAAGGTAAACTGGAAGCCACCTCCACAATCTGGCCACAAATTCCAAAGCTTCTCTATTTCCTCCCGTTTTGCTTCACAGCCTCAGGCCAACTTCGCAGAGCTCTGAGACCCGTTGCTGTTGTT
Source organism: Psilopogon haemacephalus (assembly GCA_013396835.1). Classification (NCBI taxonomy): domain Eukaryota; kingdom Metazoa; phylum Chordata; class Aves; order Piciformes; family Megalaimidae; genus Psilopogon; species Psilopogon haemacephalus. Next base: position 217,942 of record VWZI01000054.1, read on the forward strand.
TGTTCTCAGCTACTCCTCAAACCAGACATGCACTGCTGATCCTGTGAGCCAGAAAGTGAGCAGAAGGCTGAAGGCATCCACTTACTGTGAGCCTAGTCTTTGCTGAAGCACTCATTTCAGATTTAGCACCCCAGTCAGCTTTACACATGGCTCAGCCTTTACCTCAGAAATCCCTAAGCTGGCAAATCATATAATTTGAAACAACCCCCCAAAAATATGATTCGTCAAAATACTCATGTTGGAATTGGAATGGCTCTGCAAATGTCCAAATCATATTCCCTGTAATACCTACATACATGAATAGACATGGAGCACTGCAGGAGCCAGTAGACCTTGGAATTCAGGGACAGGAAATGAAATAGGAACGAGCAAGCCAATATAAACTTCTCTTCAAGGTTCACCATGGCTCACTAGAGATTAACAGTCTTAACAGTGCGGCATAAACCATGGGGAAAGTATCTCACCCCCATTTTTAAAGAAGGCTAGAGAACTAAGAAGATCTCTACAGTCTGCTTCCATGTCACACTACTTCATGCTCACTGGTGTGAGCAGAGAGGGTATCTGGTAACCAGAGTTGTATGAAAGCTGCTAGAAGAATCAAGCTGACCATTATGATCCTTTCTTCCTGCAGCTGACCCATGACTCACTAGCAAAGAACATGTGGGAACCACCTGTGGAAGGAAATCAAGTGCCTCTTGGAGATATTTGTCTTTCCATCATCTCCTCAGAGTTTCCTGCTCCTGAGTCTTAAGTCTGGCACACAGGCTGTCCAACAACTGCTGTCAGGTCTGTGACAAGTTCTAAGCAACTGGCCACAGGTGTCTCCAAGTTCTTCCTTCTCACTGTTGATTTAAACCAGTTACAAACAGCATGCCTTTCAGCAAGGCCTCCCCTTAGTTACCAACCACCTGAAGTTCTTCTGACACAAGCTTGTCTACCTCTCATTAGGCTGCTATATATTTGGAAGAAGTTCACACCAGCAAGAACACCACATCCTTTCCCTCCTGCCACCCTGGGGGCTCTCCGCCTGCAACCAATCCATGATTGTACCTTGCCTACTATAATAGTAGCTCTGTACCTGACATCCAAGCTTCCAACCCTAAAGGAACCACACAGTAGTGAGACATCTTGTGTAGGACAAACCTCATGCTCCTGTTTCCTGGGCCTAAGGGCAGGCAGGCAGGCATGAAACCTTTCAGGCTTGTTGGAATGTGAAGGGGAAAAACGTTACTGCCAAGTCAGCAGGTAACTGGCTTCCATTCCAAGTAAACTGACACTGACCAGTATTTGTCATCACTACTGTTCACAGGGTTGTGTACACACATTAGGTCACACCCTACAGGATTTATGGAAGGGAATGGGTTGAATTGCCTCTTAAAGGTTACAGAAGCATGTTATGCTTGTATGCAGCGTGCTTAGCTTTTCAGACAGGCCTCACCAGGCAGAAGTCAGCACTACAAGACTAAACTATTCCATGGTAGTTTTGTCCTGCAGTTCCCAGCCACATAGAACTGCTTTTAAAGGCCTAAAACAGCAGTTGTGCTCAGACTTTCAACTGTCTCTCCATATGCTTGGACCTGTGCCCTTCTTCCACCTGAATACTTGTGTAACTGTCTTACCCCTCCACCCTAACAACTTACATGGGGTAGCACTACATACACTTAGGTCAAATCTCAGCTGCTACAAGCACAGGATGCTGAATGCTTTCCAAGAGAACTCTTCAGTATCATTGTACTATGGACGATGCTATGTAGTATGCGATGACACCTCTGTTTATTTCCCTGGTCTTCAAGAATGTTTCTTCCACCTTCTTGAACTGAAAATGTATTCAAGTTGCTTCTAGTAATAAGTGACTATTGAGGTATACAGCCTCCTCTTGATGTCTGGATAACCTAGCATCACTAAGTATTTTAGTCCTCTCATGGCAGACTGAAGAATGAACATTTTTCTGTATCCCAAGGTACCACCCTGTCAAAACTTGTGCTGGTTTGAGGTTAATCGGAATATTTTAATGAGCACAATTAGATTACTGGCTGTGAAAAGAAAATAGTGTGACATCTGTATTACCCATTTGTTCTGCTGAGACACAAAAACACGGACACAAAGAAAGACGACAGTCTCTGCCTGGCTGTTGTCCTATTAACTCTTCTGCCTGACCCTGCACATTTTCCAATTAATCATTCTGCTTCTAACATCTCTTGCTGACCTTTCCAGCTCACCCTGCACGTAAGAGAGATTCTAAGATAAGGGAGAAGGTAGAAAGAAGGTGGAAGAGTGGTTGGGATCCCCTCCTGGGCACTCTGACTGCTGGAAGGGAGCTTCTATTTCTGTATTAACTTGTATATTACTGTATATAGCTACAAATATGCTTGTAAATTGTGCTAAATTGTAAATATATAAAGCTTCATTCCTTAACTTCCAGCCTGCTGAGTTTAGCCTGGGTGAATCCTTGGGGTGGGTAACATCCATAACCACCAAAAACTCCTGGCAAGCCAGTGTTGTTAAGAGACCTTAACAACACTAAGTAGAAAAGTGGTCAGGAAAAAGAGAGAGTTTTTTAAAAGCAAGAGAAAAGAAAGGAAAGGACACAGAAGAAAACATTGGCTAGATTGTGGAAGAGCAGTCAAAAGTGCAGATGCCAATTTGACTCTACACAGCACAGTTTGGATTATTGATACCATGGGCATACACTAGGAATGAATTTAGTTTTTTGCATGAAGTTGAACTGGAATACCCAACTTGCATACAAAAGCCTGAGTACTGCAATCTAAACTAGCACGAGGACAATGAGGATTCACTTAAAAAATGCCTGACTGCTCCAAACACATTTGTGTAGACCCATCTTTTTGAAGAGCAACTCACTTTAGCTGGGTTACAGTAGCTGTCTAAGTAGCATGTGATTCCCCCAAATAAGGTCTGAACTCTACAAATCTCAGTATATGTCCCCAATACCAAACCCATGGGTGGAGCAGAGGAAGAACTGCTTAGGTAAAATCAACACAAATTATGCAATACCTGTGTAAATAAGGTATGCAAATTTAATACCAGCATTTCCCAATTGGCTCTCCACACCTAAGCCAGAAAGAAATTCTTTATTTCCATGCCATTCCTCCCCCCACAATGTAATTACATTGATTTATACCAGACCTAGGCATAGTTTTTCCTACATATTTTTTACCAGTCCTCACTGGAAATTTATACAGAGAACCCCACCCTACCTGGTTAGACTTGAGAACAGAAGATTTCAGAGCAGGGAAGAAACATAGAAGATTTTCCCTGTAACAAAAAATGTAACTTTTCTATACCTTGTTTGGCAGCTCTGAGCTCAATTCAGGCTGCCAAGTTTAGGGGAAATAAATTTAAACATCTAAGGTAAACCTAGTTTCAATGAAGCAAGGCCTGAGTTATTATGAAGCCATGTACTACACATGTATTTCAGTACTGATCAAGGGATACGGTTTCTACATCAAAACAAGTGCAGGATAAACAGATAATAAAATACCATTTCTGCTGCAAAAGCTTTAATCCACTGGCCTTCAACCACTAGATGTCATCTGCACTCCAGACCAATTCTAACATTATGTGAGCTGGACTGTAACTCTTTCTTTAGGTAACCCTGTTAAACTTCTGTACAGCATTAGTATAATGCTATGCTACAAAGCATATCAAGGGACACAATACGTCTTCTTACTCTAGATGGTAAAGGCAAAGCAGAAACCTCTACGACTACTATGTCATTTGTTTGTTCTTGTACCTTTAGGCAATAGCTTTGAGTAGGAATGAATTAAGTAAGGTGTTTGTTTTCCATCATTGCTTCAATAGAATATGCCTGACATCTGACAGCTCATTCTCTTAACCTCCTGGAAACAAGATACAATTATGATGTCCATTAAAATCTAATTCTCTTAACACAATCTTTCTCCCAGCATTTCACAGAACTCATGTATGTTCTGTCTTTGTGGAGGGTGCAAGAAACCACTCAGAAAGAGCAACCTGAAATACAAACATAAAATATTCTGAAGTAGTTAATGGAAAATGTGATGAAGAAATATATTGCATCAGTACATATTTACTTGCTAGGGTTGCCCTTTGCATTCACCAATCTTGTATGCTCCTCTGCTTCATGTTATGAGCTGCACCAGTTTGTCCACAAGATACCAATTGTTTTTCTTGCTATGATTTTCAAAAAATTGTTGAATAAATCTGCAGCATTTTCTCTTGCACATTGAAGATTCAAACCTTTAAAATAATGTGAGCAGGCAGACCTGTCTACCAAGGCGGAAAATAGTAACTTAATTTTGCCTTCTCCAAACCTAATTAACAATTTTTGTATATCAGCTATATATAAGAGAGCAGAGCAACTGTAATGCTGCTTATTTGCTTTACTTCCTCCACTTAGCATCTGGGCATATCTATCTTATTCCAAGAGGAGTTTTCAAGCGGTGCTTTCTTCTAGAGCCCTGCCTAAGACTTTTCCCATCTTTGACATAAGCCTGTATCTAAGGTACAAATATACAGATTAGCTTTGATCTTTGTATACCAGCTAGATCTAGTTAGCATCTGCTTTCCAATAGTTTCTTCCATGACTTGAATCTGTGGTAAGCCAAACAGGGAGTTTGGGCTGCAGACCGTTAACCAATGCAGAAGTCAGGAAAAGGGCTGTGCTAGGTCATATGCAGGGCATATACTCTGTTAGAGCTCCACCTGTTCAGATTTTAAAGGCATCAGTAAGGGTAATCTTTTCCTTGGAAAAGGATTCCTGTAACCATATGGTGGCAATGGCTTGTAGCAAACTGTTACTTTGAATAATGTTTTTGAATTCTCCTTTCTTTGGACACATAGGTGCAGAGATTGAATTTGAATAGGACACTGAGAAAGAACAAAGTTTCGTCTTCACTACCAATTAACATGTTGAGATCATGATTGTTTATTTTAACAAGGCACACTAAGATATACAGAACAAGCTTTGAGAGATCTGCAAGGAAGATACTCAGGTATGACCAGTTCCAGAAATTAATGAAAGATGAGAACCTATCAAATCTGTAACATGAAGTAGCCAAATGTTTGCCTCGGTAATTTATTTACTGTCCCAACACTGACTTCCTCTCACATGGTTTTCCAACATGGCCTAAGGTTTCTTCAGCTTTGATCATCTGATACATGCAGTGAGAATAATAATTAAGCCCATGAGCTGCGTGCAGCCACCTGGTTAGGTACTGTCACCAAAACCTTGATCAACATTGGGAACAAAGCAAGTAAAATCAATATATGATCCAAGAGAAAGTATACAGCTGTCCTGAGAGTGAGCTTGAAAGCTGCTACTGCTAATTAGCAGAAGCGAACAGATGATGGTAGAGAAAAATATCCAAGGCTATGCTTGAGCATCTCAAGCCTGTTACTGATTCAGTGAGTTCCTTTTTATTGACAAGGATGACTATGTGCATGAATCTGTTTTATGTTAAAAACCTACACTGGTTTTCAAAGCATATTATTAGCTCACATGGACTCAAGAAACAGAGACAAAATACTGTGCTCTGCTCATCTCTGCTCCAGCATAAGGACACACCCTACTGGCTTTGCTTTTACACCAGCCCATTTGAAGACAAATACTCATATCTACCCTCATATATGTTACAAAGTAAACAAATGACAACCACAAATCAAGTTACAACTCAAGTTCAAAAGTTTGTTAAGCTGTAATGTTACCTGTCAGGTTTGTGTCAAGTGTCTTAACCTCCAACAAACATGACAACAAGTACCAGAAACACCAGCCATGGATACAATATTGGACAGTTTGCCAGGAAGAAATCAGACACACAATAATTGCAAGAACCTAGCATTTAACTATCTAAGTCTCTACAAAGCAGGTATTCTTTCCTGTTAAACTTTGAGCTTTACACCAAAGGCCAAGCATGGGGTATTTCTGTTTGTCCCCTACATACTCCAAAAACACCAGCTATGCAAAACAGAATTCCTTTCAGGTCACCTTCAGTTCAACTACATGCAACAGCACACTGTCTTTTCCATTTCAACTACCTCAGAGCAAAAAAAATGTGTTTGCAGACCCCAAACTAACTACATACATCCACGGTAATTTAATATAACATCTTCCACAGTATGTGAGCGATATCTTTTTGGTCTGAACAAAAGGTAACCCACAGACAGTCACATTTCTTCACATAAACGTTACTGTCGATTCCTACTTGACTAATCTTTTGCCAGAAAATGCTGAAAGATCTCTATCTTCAAGTGACCTTAAACCAGGCATGTAGCCTATTAACAATAAAAGCAACTTTCTTCTACAGAGCTGAACAATTTTTGTAAGTTTCCCAGGCAAGTAAATACACAGCAATGCACTGCACTGGTATGCTGCAAGCCGTATCATACATACCTCTTAGCTCCCCTCTCAGAATACAGAACAAATGCAAACTGCTTGGTGACACCTAGCAGCAGTGCACTTGCAATTAATCATAGTAAGTTAGAAGCAAAATGACCAACTTCAATGGCCACACAATCTGTGTGTCCAGATGTACCAAACAGAATACAATCCACTAGTGTAAGATTTGTTTCAGTGTTTTCAGTGAGACTGCTTCTACAGCACGTTCTGGAAAGGTACCAGGTCTGTATAAACCCCACCTAAACAGAAATAGTGTTCAAGGTACTACAGCAGCACAATAATCACAACTGCATTAAACACCACTTTTTTTCCCTCCTTTAAAACAGCAAACAATCATGAATATTCCATGCATAGAAAACACTGAGCACTATGAAGAACACACAAAAAAAAAAAGTGATGGAAATCAAGAGTCTCATCTTCACCAATACAAGACACCGAAGTAGCACTCCTTGCAGCAATACAGAATCACAAAATGCTTGTCAACCAAAAACAACACAGCAAGGGGTTATGTGCCAATTTGTACTCTATCCATTCCTGATTTCATAGTAATGTCAGATAAAAGGTGAGGGAAGAACATTCAAAAGTATCTCTCAAGTGATATAATGTTTTATAAGCCTTTTCCCAGCTTGTTTGAAAATTTTTCTGTTACTTCCCATTACAGTGACACTGCACTACTCAGCAGCATTTTAGGCTTGTACAAACAAGATATTTATATGGAAAAATCTTATTAGCAATTAGGCCAGTAGCAATTTCCATGGAAGTAAGAGTTTAATTATATAATTAGTATAATCAGGTTCTTTCACCCTGCCTCTTCCAGAATGTGCAATAAGTAAAAACACTAAAGTTCTATATGAACATTTTCAAGATAAGCTGAAATAGGACAGCAAAATGTTATGTATCTGATGCTCCTGACTTGCTTTTAGTATGGAATATCAATCATGCCCGAAGAGATAAGGTTATTGAAGAATACATTTTTTCTTCAATATATGATGATGAGAGATGCTAGCAGACGTTCCAGCTCTGCAGAAGTCAAAATAGCACTCATTTCCTTTGGAAGTGATCACTGCTATAAAGCCAGCAACTCTTCACAATACCACTATTAGATAAATCTTCCTAGTATCACAAAATAAACTAAGAATTTCCTATTGCTTTAGGACACATAAGAAGGCCTGAAGACTTTATTTTCCTTTAGACATAGCATCTGTAATACAAGAAGCATGTTAGGTACTCCCATAACATACAGCTTTACACTCAAACATTTTATGATACAGAAGACATTGTTCTGCAAACTAGGGAAAAAAACCGAAGTGAGTTAATTTAGATGTCTGGTGACATAGTGATTATTATAAAGGCTGACCCTTGGTAAAATCCAGCATTGTCAGAATTTGTAAAATTAAACCAAGTGAGCAATGATGTAGAGCAGGAAGTTGCAGAATAGATTTAATTAATTACCTTGTCACAAACTGAAATTACTCTCACCCTGCTCTCATCACTGACATTCAAGAACAAATGTCTTTGAGCAACATCAGAAGAAATCCACATTCCATTCTTTATTTTGGAACTCTGATGCTTGCTTCAAAGTGGGGTAAATTAAACCATTGTTCCCACACCAATCCAATATAAATCAGTAGCATATTTATATATACTGTGAGTTGTTTGGGTTTTGCTGTTTAAAAAAAAAAAAAAAAAAAAAAAGAAACTCCACTCTACTGGAGTAACAGGTATGTTAAAATAAACCAGTCAGACTTCATTTAAATGAATTAGACAACTTTTACTAAATGAAAAAACCTACATTTAAAACATGTACTTAAACCAAAATGGAATTAGAAAAGACTTAAATCCATTTTAAAAGAACTTGCTCACTGTGTCAGAAATCAATATAACTCTTGCATTATATAATGTGCCAGTTCATAAAACCTAAGTTACCAGAATCTTCAATTTAACATTTCCAAAGACAATACTGAAGTCAAGAGTTTTACACCTATTGATGCACATTTAGAATGGTAAAAATCTGAAACTTTCCCCTCAAAAACCTTACAAATTTGACAAAATTCAATAAAAGCTTTTGTAGTTATATCCAGTAAGTACTGAATCTACAGCATCACAAAATCTGTGCCTTTCATTTATCCTACTGTTAAGTTTTGTATCTTCTCTGTATCCTGCCATTTGCCAATCAACGTTGACTTGTAAGAAAGGAGAGAACTGAAAAGAAATACTGCATAACTCTTGATAATGTACAGAAGTTATTGCTACTATAGTACACTACAAAGCAGAAGTTTATACAATAGTATATGAAATTTGATCATGAAAATCCAAAGGATAAAATCTTTAGTGACATAAGCCTTATAATCATGTTGGACATTCCTACAGCATTTGCAGCTAACCACTTATCACCTAGCCTACTGTCCACTGATGAACATCAATTTAAACACATCTTTTTCATAGGAAGGTCAGCTTTCAAAGGCTTAGCAAATAAGGATCTTCATGTCCTGTGGAACTATGTAAGATGAATTTTGATGCAGGTAGGGAGTTACCTGGAAGCTAAGCATGCCAAAGGTGTTTCATGCTAATAAAAACTAAAGCCAAGGTACCACATAATCAAGTTACCAACTAATAGGCAATATAATTTTTGTCCTAAATTAAATGAAGAGCCACAGCACAGTGTAATGTTAATAATTTAAAATAGTGTAGTGCACAGATTGCATGTGGGACAGTTAAAGACAGACTTTTCTGTCTCAATTTATGTTGGCTGTCAAGCTGTCCAGTTTGGGCATTTTGGACTGTTTACGTTTTATTCACTACCCTACTGTAAACTTTGCATTATAATGGGGCACACATTTGGGCAGCATTATTCTGAACAACAGGGTGGATAAGGATTAATGGCTGTTCTAAAAAGCCCCTTTCTCATTTCAATTTCAAAGAGAGCCAGAAAATAAGACTACATACCACAGTGGCATCATTCTAGCTACAAAATAACCAAAGTAAAAGCAATCAAGCAACAATAAGACCACATTACACAAATGGAACATCATGCTCTCATCTGTTTTAACTATTACATCAAGTTTTAACTGGGATGTAGGTCAATTTTAAAAACAGTGGTAAATGTGAGTATGTAGTTGCAATAGTTTTTTCCTAATTTTGTTTTTACTCTATGTTGGATATTAGAGCTTGGAGCGATGCTTGTTACAATACAGTGTCGCACACCTTTCTACTAGAAAAGAATTAATAAAGATCCTTTACCCGTCTCTTTAAGTTAAACATGTGACATCATAAAGGGTGTCAAATGGCTGGATGGTTTTACAGTGCACACTTATTATATACTGTAATATGGAGTTTTGTCCTTGACATATCTGGTGGTGTTTCTACATTATTCCTTTCTTCACCTCTTCTTCGGTGGATTAGCTGTGCGAGGTGGAGTGACTGGACGCCCAGAATTCAGTCCACCATACTGGTATTTGGCTTTCTTTTCAGATGGTTTCAGTATCTTAGAGAAAACAAAGAAGTTTTTTTGAGTCAGTGACATAAGAATATTTCAAACACTGTTAAACAAACATGTAATCATTCAACAGAAAAGACATGTGAAATCACGTCACAATCCTATGTAATTTTTGAATCTTACATACATCAATAATACTATTTTTGAATACTTCTAGTTCTACCACTACATTGGGGTGGGAAGCGGAAAGAAAAGGGATGAAAACACATCCAGGAAGGAGTAGGGATTAAAATGTGATCAGACTAACCATAGTAGTAGTGTCCCAAGTAGTCATCAGCCTGCATAATTGCATACTCCGATCACTAGGTATGACTACAAGGAATCATCCTCTTAAACTTTGAAATGAGCATCTGAATAGAAGGAGTAACTTAATATGCAGAAGTTTGGAAAACAGCAAATCCCACCAGTTCTCAGGAAAACAGCTGGTCTGCAGTTCTAATTGTCCACAAATACCAGCTTGCTGTGCTGTCTTTTCTGCAGGTCAGGCATATTATCCTAGTATATTACTACTTACTGTATTAGCTGTACTACATCACCTTAGAGCAACCATAAGCACATCATCAAGCACACAAGCTCGGTTCATATAACCTTACACATAAGGTAACACAGATGTAAAATATGTCATACCTGAAAGGAACACATTAGCGTTTCATCCACACTCATCATGCCTCCTGCATTGTCAAATTCACCACAGTAATTTGGAGCTGAGAATAGGGTGACCAACTGCCGTTTAGCAAAGAATTCATATCCATCTTCAACCACCTGTCAACAGACAAATCAATAAAGGGCATAAACACAAAGGTGATGTTAAAGAGCCACTCCTGAGGCAAACAGAGATTGTATTACAGAAATAGAGAACTCAAAAATGTATTTTATGTCTTGGCTTTCAGACTTAATCAGTTCAGTCATTTTGTTGTATTCTGGCAAAAATGCTGAATCAGGTAGCTGAACCTGTCTGACACTTTCAAATGCTGACACTTTTACATATGCAGCAGTTTGATTTTTCAGTATTTTCATGCTTTTAAGTCCAATTACACACTGCCAGTTTAAGTATTCCCAGCATTTTACAGCTTATATTCAGAATTGGGGTGTTTGATCTATTAATTGGGAGCACTACAGAGCCTTCCTCGTATCTGTAACCGTGAAGCTTCACTTGTACTGGTGTTAATTATACAAACCTCAAGTGTAGGCTTTTCTATGATTTTGATGCTCTACCTAAACACGAAGTGGTTCTGCCATATCTTAAGAGCATAATTCACCTTCAAAATAGTGCAAATAGTATGATACATCAGCTAAGGATGTTCTCTCTTCCCTGAAATATAAGCCTCACATTATAATGTAGTGAAACTAGTGCAGCAGCTGCTCACTTTGGTCCAATCACTATGGCCTTCTAAAAGATGCCATCCCTCTTTTATAATGGGCTGAACTAACTACATGTATATAGCAAACTGGTACCAATCCTGATCGCCATTTAGAAATATTAATATCCATTCCATGCTTTAGTTCTCTATTATGTTCTCTAGTATTTTAGCAATAAAATTGCAAGGAGAAATATTTAAATGGTCTGATAGCATACATGAACCTAAGACTGACACAGAATAAGAAGCCTATTTTTGTTCCACAGCAGAGGAGAGCTTTTAAAATAGACTAAATACTGAAAGCTATATGTTATCCAGGAAATTGAAACCTGTGTCCACCTAGATAGGACACTTCATTAACTTAAAAACTGAAAGAGAAAACTGCCCCCCAACCAACACCAGAACATAAGTATTTTGAGTGATGATGCCAAAAATTAATTTCCTTTCTGCATGCGTCAATAAGTTAAGCAATCTATACCAATGTATTTTAAGATAGTTGAACCAAAATGAAAGCATAATGACAACTTTTATATACAGACTTGTTTTTAAAAATGTACAAAATTATGTGGAGACAGTTTAAGCCACAACTACTAGAAAAATGACTACTACTGACATCTTCAGTGTAAATGTCAAATTCAAGTCACTCTACTACTATAAATCTGGATACTAACTCTGAATATTCACATATAGTCTAACAGTAAATAGACAATAGAAAAGAAAGATCGAATTGGATAATCTAGTGTTAGTCTTTTATTTTACTGACATTAGACATTCAGTTCAACATGACACAACAGAATGACATGGAGTTATAGTCCCTTTCTTAGGAAGATCTTTTTCTTCTCTAGGTTTGAAATACAGTCTGTTGATAAGCAACACCAAAGAGACAGAAAGGTTTTAAGCAACAGCAATAAAATTCATACCTGGTGAGCTCGACAGATCAAATCCAGATCATGACGATTCAGAAATTTACTGACCACATCAGCCCCAAAAGTGAAAGAGACCCCACGATCATTTTCACCCCAACCTTGCACATCTTTGTCTGGGTCAGACCACAGCAGGTCACACAGCAAACCTTTGGAAGATAAGACAAGTGAATATGATAGTCTTAGGTATTATTCTATAATGTAAAATAGTTTTACTGTAATTACCAGAGCACATCTCCTAAAGAAAATAAGCCTTAGCAACAAATTCAGCAACATTTGAACTGCATGTCAGACATGGTCAGTCTGGAGATTTTTTTCTCCCACCTCAGCAGTGATAGAGCCAAACAGTTATTTGAAATAGTATTTAACAGTAATATACAACATGTTCACAGCAAGCATTTGAAGAGTTTAAAAATACTGCAATGAGTGCACTTTAAAAAAAGCAACCATCAATTTCATGGTTCACCACAACAAGCTTAGTTTGAAAGCTGCAGTAAATTTTAAATTCCTATACAAGGCCAGTCAAAGACAGCAAATAAACTTCTACCATAAACTTATGAACATGGAACAGCTTTTATTCTTCTCTTAACATGAGTGAATAACCTTATGTGACTGAACAAAAACTTAACATGGCCAAGTCCTGACATAGTGCTTCAGATAACACTTTCAGTTTGCTTGGACTACTGTTGCTCTTTCAAAAAGCAAAACATGCCAAACAATCTGGAATCTGAACTAGAACAACAAACCTCTCTGGCTTTTTAGTACTTGTCAAAATCTTTTTTCTGCTGCAAACAAAAGATCACCTAACTCTGGAGTTAAACCTAGGTACACAGAACTTTCAAAGCATTTTAACATGAGAAAGAACCAGGCCAACTCAACTACAATACAAACAAAATAAAAAGGTGTTCAAAATGTATTTAATGGTTTTCCATGAAGATGTACTTACTTAACTGTGACGACTAACTCTGGCATTAAATATTTAAGACTGCTGTTTCATAATCTGAAAGATGCCAACAGGCTCCCCTTTCTCTGACACTCAGAAGTTCGATTTACAATCATGTCTGGTTATTTGCTGAACAAAATACTGAAGATGTTATTTGTTAAAAACACAGATCCCTCAAGTTGCAACTAATTAAAACTATGCCTGAAATCTATTGTGAAACCAGACCATTATGTATTTATAGCAATCAATGTCTTTGGCACCAGTCACAGTTACACTCTAGCAGAGGCTACAATTTCATTTGCTTTTAAAAGACAAAGAACAGAGCAAATGCAACTGGATTTTAGATACAGTATCTACCCAGAAATACAATGAATGCAGACAGCATATGACAAAAGCATCACTGAAATTTAGTTCTATACTGAATAACGTGCTTTTCAAAACAGAATAGTTGCACTGCAATCCCTCATGGTTTCTTATTGTGAATTGGCAACAAGGGACAGAAGCTGCTCATCAGCTGCTTCGGGAACATTTCCTCTTCTATTCTCTCCCCCAGAATTAAATAATCTTTAGAGTTATACATGGCAGTAGGCAAACTTGTCACTATAATATTCAGCAGTGCTGTAACAGGACCTCACAAAGAGTTTGGCTAAACGAAACTATTCTGCCCAAGGAGGTCTGCATTTTAACAGGCAACATCTACCACTGCAATCTAGCCTGATCAGAAGCAAATCACAACACTGCTGATACGACACATTCAAGCCTACACAAAAGAGTGGGTTAGATTCCTAATAAGGAAATGGTTGGCAGTGCTGACCAAAACGTATCACTTATAGCTTGGCCTAACAAAATGCAAGTACTATTAACAATTAGAAAAGGCAAGTGATTTAAATTGAAATACAAAGTTAAGATTTGAGTGAGCAACTTCCAAACACCAGTAATATGCCACCAAGATAAAACTGCAGTTGAGGCTGAAAAAAAGCTTTCCTTATCAGGCTACAAGAAACCAACATAATTATCTAATCTTCTCAGCATAAGCCCCACAATCATCTACTAAGAATTTCTGTATCAACACAAACATTCACCAAGTGGCATCCCTTCACAAAGGGATAAAGGACTGTGTACCTGCCACAGCAGTGAGACCACTTCAGTTTATTTTTCATTGTCTACAAGATACTACTTCCATTCTGTGATATAGGTTGTTCTAAGTACATCCAAAAGGCCAAGACATTCTCTATCACTGTACCATATAAACACATCTGATGGGACACTTCAGTTTGCCTTCAGTAAACATCTGATTATTCCTTCTGAAAGCAAAATTAAGACTGCAAGACACCCTGTACATCAAAAGCCTTAAAAAAGTTTAAAGTCTCTATGCTTATTTTTAGCAGATACTAAGAATATATATAATTTCAGTGGAGTGTCCATGGAAACCTGAACTACATTTTAGAAAAGTGTTCCTGAAGTGGAGATGGCTCAAGCAGTAGTATTAGCCTGTTGAATAGATCTTTTTCTGAGAGCTCTGATAAATGTAAAAGATTGACTTTTTTTGTACTGACATTTATGTAGTTATGCATTGAGTAAGCAGCATAAAAGGAAGAACAATGCAGCTACTCATAGTATAGAAACACTCGTTTACCAGTATATAATACTTCTCAGTATCAAGTGTATGCATACCAGCTTGCAACTTTTAAGGGATGATACATTTAGGTTAGTTTCTGAATTGCAACCTATGCATCAGCACTGAGGAATATTACAGGCAGTAGAATTCTTCTACTCCAAAGTTTAATCTTTTGTTTCAAAACAGAAAATTAATTTCAGACTACTGCTGAAATCAACACTTTAAATATCCCACTGTAGCACTCAGTCTTTTTGATTTGCTAGTAGCAAAATTTGGAATAAATGGGATGCCGAGGAAGACGATTAAACTATTCAACAGAATACTGGCAGCCCTTTCTGTACAATTTACATTCTACATCTGCGTACAAAGACTGTATTAGAAGACAATTTCAGGGGTAGCACATAGATACGAGCAATTGAAATTCCAATAGCAGGGCTTGTGAAGTAGAAGCTACACTTCAGTAAACAAAGAGGAAGGAACCATGGCCCCAAGTATAGAGAGCCCCAAATACTTTAATACTCAGCAAGCTTTCAACAATCAGGTTCTTTGGTAGACTAAAAGCAAGAAAAAGAACTAGATGTTTAGTTTCATTTGATCTCTCACTAGATTTCCAAGCCAAACTACATGGATAATGTATCCAAATTTGGACACATATCCTAGTCTGTTATGACAAGCAATAATAGCATGGGCAATAGCCTATAACACAACTTAGCCATAATGAACACATTTCACACCCTACACAGGCATTGTCTTCAGTCAATGCATTCCTTGCACAGAAATTGATTAAATCCATTTCACCAATTCAGACCTATCTGCAGTAAATTCCATGTCACTCACCTGTGTCAGGAACATCTGTAGGTCTCATAATTCTCCGGATCTGCTCCATTGACTGAAGATCTGGAGACAGTCCTGTAAGTAGAAAAAAAACAAGTGACTTATTAATGATTTTACCTATAAAAAGGATTCCTGAAAACACACCGTTAGACATTTAAAATCATACAGCATCCATTGTTTCCACTGTAACATAAATAAGAGTTTTCTATAAGACAATTAAGTTCTTGAACAGAGGTACAGAGAATTATGCAAGTAAAATGAGCAGAAGGTTTTAATTAGTTTCCTACCTTCCTTTTAGCCAATCAGCACAGAACTCTGAAGTTAAGTATGTTATGCTAAACAACTAGAGAACCAGTGAAGGGTAGCATTCCCATTATCTGACACAAATTGGGTGCAGACAACGTTTGTTACAATCACTTTATAAAAGCTAAAGATAAATCCCCTACCCTTTTGAAAGGCTGCAAGTCAAAACAGCCTGGAGGTGTGACTGGAATCAAGACTCACCATTTAATTTCAGCTGAACAGCCTTCACTAGTTACTGTAAATATTAGACTGTGCAATTGCAATAGATACGGAGCACAAAGGTAGTTGTCTACATCTACTAGACTCAGTGGCTTAGTCATTTATAGAATCATTGTACCTTGGTTACACAATAAAATAATGATTATAGACAGCTCTTTTTTTAATATGGATTTGCCATATTAACATGTAATTGCAGACAAAGCACGGAATTCAAAAGCCGCTCTTGGAAGATTTCAAATACACACTCTAGAGCTTTTCTAACAGATGCACATAGAGGCCTAATAGAAAGCCTACTAGATGCATCTTAACGTAAGAGTTTGAACAATGGCAACATGCATGCTGTAAGGAACAATTACTCCAAGGTATCTGGTATAAAAACCTGAGACACTGTTCATCAGGCATTAATATTTTAGATTTGTTGAAGCATAGTCATACCAAAACAGCCTCTATCCTCATCAGCTTGTTAAAGCTGTCTTCACATTACTCTAGGTTGTGAAAGATAGAAATCTTGTAGCACTTCAAATGAGCTTTAGTCAATTCCACTTACAAAACAATACAGGAATACCAATATAAATTCAAGCAAATAATTGGCATTTTAACTTTCACCAACCTATTACTTTACCTTTTCAGAAGTCATCTATTTGCATGCATATTATATTACCACAAAGGTATGTAGATTTTACTCAGCACCACACCCCAAGATAGTAATGGAGAAATCTCAGTGAAATAAGAGTAACCAGTTTGTGAACTTCCGTGAGGTGACACTTTTCAATGTTTCAGGCTGCACCCAAAACATGAAGTTCTTTAAAAGAATGTAAATTATTTGTACAAACCATGCATCAACCTTATAGCTGTTAAATTTGGTGCTATTTTACATAACTGTAAAATAGCAAAGATCCACAAAACTGCCTGTGTATTTGTAGACCTCTCTGTAACCACCCAAGAAGTCTTCTGTTCCCAAACATCTTTCTAACTCCCCCTACACACTAAAGAAACATGTAAAATTCAGATCCACAGACAACATTTGTACATGATCAACACTAAATGAAGGAAGAAAGAAGGCAAACAGCCTATTGAAGCTCTGTGTGAAGCTCCTGCCTTCTCCAGTGATTGCTGCAATCTACTGTGTACTGAAAGACATCTGAAACATAGAAAATGGAGTTGTCTTCTCAAGTACTGGTAGCTAAACACAGAAAAAGCATCTTTCAATGTACTTCCTCATCAGGTGTCTCTTTGGACAACAGGCAAGATTACCAAGATGATGTCACCATATATTTCACTGTCATTGATGTCACACGAGAAATAGAATTCCAGGGCTTGTAAATATTTATGTAAATCCAGTATTCTACTAAATTAATTTAACTCCCACACCTCAGAGCTTAACTCCAACGTAAGACCAATGTGTTATATCAACATGCATTACAATATGGAAACTTGAAAGCTATCACAAAAGGTTTCTAAAGATTAAAAGTAGATACTGGTGCCATAGATAACAGAACAGTACTGTGAAGAATATAAAAAGTTAAACAGAGAAGTCAACAATTGCTATTGTATGAGATTTAATGAAGCAGGATAAAGAGCAAAGTCAGAAGTCAAGAAAACAGCCTTAAGAAAAGGTCATAATATAACTTCTATGAGCAATATGGAAAGAGAGGGAAGAAAGAGGGAAGTGATGAAAAGGATACAATGAAAGATTCTTTCAGCAGCACAAACATTTGGAGACAGGGATGGGAAGAGTGGTTTGATTTACACTGCAAGACAGAACTCACACCAGCTGCCTTGGAAAGTCTACGTAAAAAGGCTGACGCAGGATTTTGAGCTATAGTAGGTAGGCAATTGGGGTAAGTTAGGTGCCTTTTATTTTACTATGTTATGCGGTTTTGCAAAGTTTTATTATATATCCCAGAGGACAGTATTTTTAAAATAAACTATGCAAAAATGCGCAATATAGTAAAAAAGGCACCTACCTTATCTACATGCTAGCTTCAATCTCCTGTAGAGCTGAACCATTTGTGTCGCTGCTTCAGTGTTTATGACAGCAGTAACATCATGAAAGGGTGCTGACAGTCCATGACTTCATGGGATCTGGAATGCAGTTTGGATAAGATTGGAGAAGAGCAGAAAAACGTTTTATGTGCTGAATGGCCACTTTCATTTATTAGGCACACACAGCACATTTGCTGATCTTTTAACTTTATTTCACAGCTGCAGATCAGCTGTGAGTGACAGTCATCTCAGTTACAGATGAGGCCTGTACAAGCTTAAGGGACAATTAGCACTCAATAAAGAATTAAATACTGCATTTCCTAAGAGGATCCTTAAAGCATGCTATGCACAAAATGGATATTAAACCAGAAATTACTGTAGTTCCTGCAGTACATTTATAATAAACCTTTATCTTTTTTTTCTTGAAAAATAGCTCTCTAGGCTTCTTGCTTTTAACTCAGTTCTTAAGTGCATGTACACACAGATCAGTTTCATCATAGAACATAGTAATCCACCTGCAAAGCTTCACTGATTACCTCTTACCACCTACTTAAGCATACAGATTGGGATGGAAGGCAGAACAGACAAAGTCCTCCTTAGATGACAGCCACTGAAGAAGACACTTTAATCCTTGTGATCCCTCAAGCTTTATACTGAATATGACATACAGAGAATGGAATACCTTGATGGTCATATTTGGTTCATCTGTCCTATCTTTGCTCCTCTGACATGATACAGATGATTTAGCAATAACCTTGGTCTCCAGAGGAACAAGTATAAGCAAGAGCCTTTTTGCATACCAGTCCCTGACAGTAACTGTAAGCATCAAATATTATCACTTCTAGAAACAAACACTGGTCTGTAAAAATAGGCCACCAACTTCAGAAAGTGCAGTCATTTAGAAAAGATTGGACTGTGTTGTATTTTAAGAGCACAACAGACATATTATTTCACTTACTCTTTTTAAGGGGAAAAAAGGCAGTAAAATAATAACACACTTGCTGAATTGTACAGGCATGCAGAAAAGTTGTATTTAAAAGATGTGCAGGAAGAGATACAGCATACATGAATCCTTAACACCTAATACAGATACAGGATACATGAGAATTCCCCCCACCCAAACTAAAACCACCAAAACCCCAGTGCTCGTTTTCTCTCCGCCCTCCCCATTGTCTTCCATCTAGGCCCCAATAGGACTAAATCTACTGCAGTTTCAGCCTTGAAGGCCACAACCCACAGGGTACTCCTACATAGTTATCCAGACAAGATCCCTGTGGAGACATGAAAAGGAAGGAGAAAAGAAAGCAAATTGACTGCTGCCCACTTAGTGTCAACAGGATTACCGGATTACAGAACTATGGTAATCTGAGGACAACCAAATCCATCCCCTTGGATGGGTCTTGGTCTTTGTAGTTTTCCCAATGGAACCCTGCGAACCCCTCAAAACACAGCATTCCACCTCTGTTATTCTATACCATAATTCCTGCATGAAACATATCTCCAAACAAGAAACAGTCTTTAGATAACATGCAGCAAAGTCCAGATGGCAAGTAATTCTTTATCCAGGCACTCTTCAGAACCATAGTTCACTGAGGATCAGGTTACCGTTCAGTTCTTCTCAACAAATGAGGTGAAATAGGATTTTGCAAGGCTTATATGGTTCATATTTGTGTACAGTGAGGTCGTCATAACCATCGCACCCAAGGACATCTTATCTGGAAAAGAACTCAAAACATCTTGTGCACATATTCTGAGCTCTTTCAGTTAAATTATTCTGTGGAATACACTGGACTTCACCATATGTGATGTGTTTTTTTACATTATTCAATAGGTACGGCTGAGAGCATTAGCAGAAATCACCCAAAGAACAGAAAAAAAAATAGAGTTTTCCTAACAGGTTCTGTATGAGATAAGAGGAACTCTATCTAAATCTGCATTACGCTAAGATGCAAAGTACCAATATCAAACAATGGATATCACAGATCAGTTCCTGACCATTCTCACTCAAAGTGAGATTGTATTGCTTTGCAGTATGTGCACCAGCCAAGGATGAAACCTGGGCCTTCCCACATAACAGGTGGGTGCCCTACCACCAAACAACAAATGCACACTCAACTGCTCATTGCAGATTCTCTTGGAGTTCCATGCAGTTCTGGTGCAATCTGGACCAGTTGATGACCAGTCCAAGAGGTGTGTGCTTCCACCCCAGGGGGCATCAAAGTAGAAGCAGTCAGGTTCAATGATTTCTTTTCACCCCTAAGGTAACAGATGAGCTGTGGCTTTATTAAGCTTTTCAGCTTCCAAAGCATGCAGGAATGAAGATCCCTGTCATAGACAGTTCCATCTCTTCAATCTGACAAGCTGTCAGTAATCAGTAGGCTTATTTCAAGCCTGCAACATAGTCAACTCAAGAGACCCACCATTAGTACCTGCTACGGTTACAAATTCCACCCCTACATAATTCAGGAGGATCAAAGTAACCTGAGCTCTACGATCTACAAGAGCTCTGCATTTCTTTTTGTGCCACATCACGCACCACCCCTGGTTTTATCACCAGACAGCCCTGTTGTTCTGGCTGCAATATCAGAATTATCAGTAGTGAACGTATCTCACCACCATTTCAGTGCTTTTTCAACACTGACCAGGCAGTAGTTTCCACAGAGCCTCCTGTAATTGCTACAGTCCAGAAGTACACTTAATTCTGATGGCTGAGATACAAAGTCATTCAGAGGAAAACCAAAAGCATCCTTCTGTTTCCCAAATTAAGACACAAACATCTCAAGTTTATCAATACTCCCATCCTGCTTCTTAAGTGCCAGAAAGGGGAGTGGCTGCGCTAAGCCAGAAGACGCACATTATTTGTGTCTGCACCGTGACTACCACCAGCATGATGATAAGGGCGAAGCTGACTTCACTCTGCGCATCTCTGAAAAAGCCACAGCTGGACTGGACAATGCCTGACTGGAGCTGGGAATTGGGCGTCTGGCTGCCGATATGGCTGGAGCTGTTCGCTTTGCTGCCCCAAGAGTTGCCACTCCTGTTTCTGCAGCCTGCAAATGCATGCTGAGAGGGGAAGAAACAGAGAGAGTGGCCAGCTCTGCTGTCACTCCCCTCCAATACAGCAATACCAATCAGCACTGTGCCAGGGGTCTGCACAAGCCACAGCCGCTTAGGGGATAGGGGACCCATCTTTAGCCAAGTCTGTATTTCTCCAATTCAGAATTATTTCAAATTCCCCATGCGGACTACAAATTTGTCATCGTTTTTTGTTTAAAAGTGCAAAGGACTTTATTTTATTCTTTTTTTTAAAAAAGGCAGTAAAATAATAAAGCTCTTGCTGAATTGGAGAGGAATACAGAAAAGTTGTATTTAAAAGATGTGCAGGAAAAGATACAGCATACATGAATCCTTAACACCTACAGGATACATGAGAATTCCCCCAAAACCTTCCTCCAAACCAAAACCACCAAAACCCCAGTGCTCATTTTCTTCTATTCCCCCCACTGACTCCCAGTTGGGCCCAAGCAGGCTGAAATTCACTGCAGTTGTGGCCTTGAAGGCTGCAGCACATGGGGTACTCCTCCACAGTTACCTAGATAAGAATCCCTCCAGAGATCTGAAAAAGGGAGAAAAGTGAGAGCTGACTTTGTTGCTCTCTTATGAAGTGTCAGCTGGATTGAATAAAAAAATTGTGATATCTGAGGATTACCAGTCCATCCCCTCAGATGGGTCTTGGTCTTTGTAGCTTTCCCAGGGGAACCCTGGGAACCCCTCAAACCACAACAGGCTGAAAAGCAAAAATCACTTAACAGAATTTGTTCTAACTCCATTCAGAACAGCCAAACACATTGTCACCATTCATTCTCTAGTTTTCCTAAATACAAAATTTAAAAGAACTGCAATGATAGCAAAATAATTCCTTCACCAGCTTTTCTGGGAATAAATTTATTATGTGGCTTCGACTACTGATAACTGTCCTCAGCAAATACTTAATTTGGTATTTCATTCTTAAAATTACAAGATCTGACTCATAAGATAGGTATGTGTTCTTAAAATTAAAAAAAGGCACCATACTGAGAACAAAATGAAAATGGCCCCTGAGAAAATAAGTACTTAACATGGCAACGCTGTCTGGTGATTGGCAGCATCAGCCATCATTGCATTAATTCTGTATTTACAAAGACATGACAATACCTCAGAGAGTATTAGGCATAAGACTGATAACTTATACTAGCAGATACTGAAGATAGAAGGCTCCAATACAAGAGCAGGCAGGATCATTTTTAGAACACATTCCATACAAGCAGAACTCTTAAAGAGATACTTGTAATCAATTAACAGCAGCGTGACAGCCATCAAACAACCTCAAACCTTGAAAAAGCCTTCCAGGAATTTAGGGTGCTTGTGGAGCTTTTTGGTCAAACCAGTGGTTTTCACAGTGCTCTCACTTCTGCTAATCTCTAATTATCTGGCAATCAGGTGTGATACCTACCAGCTTCTCTCTGAATAACCTTGCAAGGCATTGAGTTACTTATTAGTAGACATAGTTGTAACAGCTGCTGCTGAAAGGCAGGATGGTTCTGACATGCGAAATGAACTCCAAAACTCAGAGAGAGTTCTGCAGTAGGTATGTTTTATTACAGCGCTGGGTGCAGGCGGGATCACTCCATCAATCCTGCACACCACGAACAAAGTTACAGCCATTTTTATACTGGTTCTTAGGTCTTCTATCTTCCCCCCCTGGTGGTTTTTCAATTAAAATGTCTTATCAGTGAATCCGGTGTCAGTCTTCACCTTTTTGCTGTCATCTCAGGAGGGGACTTGTAGACTCCTTAATTTTGTGTATTGGCAGAATGCTCTGCCTATTGTCTCTTTGGATTGTTTCGGTCAGAGCACATTCTAGTGGCGCACTACAAATACCCTTTCATTAACATAGGTATTTTCCCATTCTTCATTCCAGTTCCGGCCCCTCTCAAGTTGGCATATCCCCGTCTCTCGCCATCTCCCCGCCTTAAGCCACCCGCAGGCCTGTGGACTTGTCTTATCACAAGTCTGGCTCCTACTGACATTCCCAGAAATGTGTAACTCTAATTTTCTTGTATCAGTTCTTACTACAAGTAATTTAAAATTGCTGTCAATTGTTTGACTCTGCAAGGTCCTGAAAACACAATTGTCTATAGAAACATGGGGAGTCCTCTTCTACACAGAAGAGCACCCATGCAAGACTGCAGAATTTGCCTTACTTGTGAATGTTATCCTTTAAATTCACTGCTAGGGAAGTGAATGTTGACCAAGGCTACACTGATGCTAATGGTAACAAGTCATGTGGCAAATGAGTAAGAATTCTAGCATTTGGTATCCTTCAGAGAGGGACATAATAATGTGAATACTTACAGATGCATTTGCCTCTCAGGCAGAGGGCCACGTATGTTAAGTAAGGTTGACATCTCTCTGCTGCCAGATACACAGAAAAGCACAAGGCTTAACAGCAAACTTTACAGGTAACACAAGGTTTTGGACTCGATCTTGAAGGTCTTTCCAACCCAGTTAATTCTGTGATCTCCAGCTAAATACCAGGTATGCACATCCACACTCCATTTGGTATAGCATTAACTCAAAGATCAGTTTTGACATAGCCTTTAAAAGCAGGTATCAGCTTACCTCCATGACAACAGAAGATCTTCTCATCCACAATGGCTGCAATCGGCAGACAGTTAAAACAGTCTGTGAAGGTCTTCCACAGCTTAATGTTAAACCTCCGCTTGCCTACAAGATTAGGAAGAGAAGTTTGTTTTCTTAAGTCAACCAGCAATGCTGAAAATGTTAGCAAACTCATAGGGCTTTATTTCTTCGATTTCAACCTCCTACAACGGTGTTTCAAGGACAGCAGAAGAGCAAGTAACTCCCTAGAGTGACTTTAACCTTGCTTTGAAACGAACTTTCAGAAAGTTTCAAAGTAGGTTCATGGAATACTGAAACACTTGCACTACTGAAGTGTCTCCAAAACTCAGCAGCAGTCTGTTACAGTCTTTCAAAAGAAATAGGTTTTGCTTACATTCATCGTAGAATCCGTAGATCCGGTTGATGCTAGCACACTCGTGATTTCCTCTTAAGAGAAAGAAGTTTTCTGGATACTTGATTTTATATGCCAGTAATAGGCAAATGGTTTCCAGAGACTGTTTGCCTCTGTCTACGTAATCTCCAAGGAAAAGATAATTAGCTTCTGGTGGGAATCCTCCATATTCAAATAATCGAAGCAAGTCTGTATACTGACCATGAATATCACCTGAATAAGAAAATGTTTACCAAGTATTAGTGCAGTAACAAAGAGCAGAAAAACCCAGAACTTCAGTCAGCTAATCACATCTTATTAATTGATCAACTGATTAATATTTCCTGTGAAAACAGACTGGCAATAAGCATCAGAGAGGTAAGAAGAGTGTTAACATTACAAGCTGAAGCACTCAGAAAATGTGTATAACCCAAAGTATTTGCAGAGCCAATGTGAAACCCAAAAGCTAAGGAAGTCTTCAACTAAGCAAAAGCTTTCTAACCAAATTCTAATTTGTTTAAACTAAAACAAGGTCAGAAAGACAACTCCTAATTCACCAGCTACACTGCTAAGAAGCCAATGTATTAAAAACTGGTTAAGCCTCACTATTTACTGCAAAACAGATCTGTAAAGACTCTGGATAGACTGGAGATAAACCAAATGCTGTGCTGGCAGAAAAAAAATAATTCAAAGGTCAACTGCTTATCCTCCCATAACATTGCTGTGCTGAGATTCCCATCCCCTGCCACTTAGGATAACTACTTTTATGGTGTACTGTTTTTATATGAATAACTGCATAAGACTGATATCCTTCACAAGATATTCAACCCTGTAGGTATTACTTTAGAACAAATAATCACTACATTACTCATCAGACTGGCAGTTTTAAAATTAAGCAGGCTTCTGATGGAATAGCTCTGTGCAACAGCATATTGTAAGACTAGCCACAATCATTTGCAAGCTGGCCATGATGTCAAAGAAGATAGAAAGCTGCTCTAGAGTAACTTGTAGAACACATGCTATGTATTCCAGATGAGTGTAGAATTCACTACCAAAGTGACTGAATGCAAACAAGCTATGCAGGAAGCCTTCAGCGCAAGCTGTAGGCTGTTTAAATTTAGTATCTCCCAGTCCCTTAAACTAAGCATTCCATAAATGCATTTTCATTGTTGCTTTTTCAGTGAGATAATCCCAACTTTATTAAGCAGTTATTCTCCAGCAGAGTGGCAGCTACTACAGCCTTAATAAAAGAAATAATTAAAAAAACCCAAACTCACAAAGAAAAATCAACAAAAACACAACAGGGCAAAAACCCCAACACACACATCTCCCTGCAACTATTTCCATCATCTTAAAAGTCCTCAAACTTGCATGCTTTCCAGTTTAATTCTTAAAGAATACAGTGGTTAAGAAGAGCAAAGATATATTCCACTTCACTCTTTCCATAAGAAATATAATTATTCCCTCCTTTAGGCAGTATTCTTCTGTAACTACTCACTCAGGGAGGAATTATTTTCCAATTTTCTTCTAATAAGGGGGATCACTATCCATTACACAATTCAGACACAATCTGAAGTTCTGCTGGCTAAAATAATTATCACTTATGTTTCAAAAACAATTCCTCTTCTACTTGGTATTTAGCAATCTCCATGTCATGACCAGAAGATAACAAAGGACTCCTCCACAAGTCATCATTAGTACTCAAGAACTATACTACCAATACACTCCGGAGACTTCACTACCACCATAACTAAGTCAATATACTAAAAAAAATACTGTAATTGTGTTTATTGTATAGAGCTATTTTCAGTTACACACGTGAGCTAGAGGGACCAAAGCACTTAAAGAATAAAGGAAGGGACCAGAAGCATTCACAGTTCCATTCAAGGCATTTTAAAATGCAGATTCATACAGGCACAAGTTGAAGCCTTCAAGATACAAAGCCTTACAGCAAACACCACACCTATTTTAAAATGGACATTTACATAATCATATCTTTCATCTTACATTAAAACAGACATTCAAGATGTGGAAGTTTATTTTGAACTGATTTTCTTACAAGACAATCCTATAATGGCTCTTCAGGCACTGCCTGAACACACTGAAAAGTAGATCAAAGTAGTACAGCTGCATATTTTGCTTCTGATGAAAGCAGTCCTCTTTCTTTCACTTTTATCCAAACACATATTTGACAATTGCTCTAACGTTACATTTAGATGCATCTGAGACTTCCTGACGCTATACCTGTGTCTAGAATTCAATTTCAAAATAAGAAATTCTTTATTTCTGTGCATTTGCCACCCTATTATTTTGCAGCTAACAGTTCATTCAACTGTCTCAACTAAGAGAATAACTTTGGAGGAAGCTAATTATACTTTGCAGACCTCGACTTACTTACAATCTAACAAGCATAATTTTCTGCTTGTTTTTTTATTTTGCAATTATGTGAAAATATATTGATGCTACTTTAGTCTTTCCAGTGTAGCATGAACAATGTGGTAAAGCTGCATTTCACCTTCTGGTGTTTTTCCTCTTCACTCTACCATGGAATTAGTAATTTAAAAATTACTTTACCATTGGTATTTTTTCTGTGTGTGTGTTTTTTCTTTTTAATGCTTTAGTATTTTTTAAATTGGTAATACCCTCTCCTGTTTAAAGAAACACCGCTACATTAGGTCTGCCAGAAAGAAACCCAGAAGGAAGTTAATCTTTGAGTGCACTACTAATAAATTCAAAGATTGCTTCAGTTTCAATACCAGGACATTTTTAAAAGCCTAATAAAAAAAAAAAAAAAAGTATGCTTCCTAAGGCTTTGTTTGACATCAGGAACCTGAATGATGATTACAAACCACTATTTACAATACTTTTGTAACAGTTTTTTACAAGCTCACATACCTATTAACAGCAACACACTTTTGAAGAAGTCTAGAATCTAATAAAGGCTTTGAGAGGTGAAGAACATGTGTTTTAGTTTATCCATATTTGACAGTAAAAATAAGGCTTGCTAAAACTTGCTGTAAGCTCAAAGAAATTTATTACACAGTAATTAAACCAAATTTAACAGTCTGCATCTGGCTTTATTTTTTCAACTGAGTGACTAACAATGTCACTTCATTACTTTTGAAGGGTTGCATTTCACGATGTGTAAACATCATTGTTTTGCTTATACTTTGAAGACAGAAACGACAACATTATACATTTGCACTTTTAAAAGCAGATAACTGTTTTTTGAAAGCAGTTTTCAAAAGAGAACAGCTCTGCGCAATTGGTCCCTAGGGAAGTACAAGGGACTAGACAAGGGCACAAGCAATTCTTGCTGCTGGTAGAACTTATTTCTATATAGAAATGGGAACATCAATCTACCAGCAGTAAGCTGCCTTTTCTCAATAATCCAATCTAAATTGAAAATTACAATCAAGATAGTGAAGACCTCATTTTTATCTGAATCACCTTAGTCAAGGTCATTTGCCTATCTCAGTGTCATTCCAGTACATGTAGCATGCAGCTAGATTAAAACATTTATGCAAAACATATACACACGAAGTTTACATACCACAAATTTTCAGAGGGGCCTCTAGTTCCAGAAGAATAGGCTGGCTCAAAAATATTTCCCGTGATTTTATGCACAAGCCCCGCACTTCTGCTTCGGTCATCTGAACAATCTTCCCAGGCCGACATCCTCGTACTGAAATGAGACATTTAACAATTGAAGGTAACTATCACACAGATACACAGCAGTAAGTACAAGAGCAGCTGTATATGAAATCTATATTTGACAAAAAGCCCACAGCACACTCCAAGATGCCTACTGAATGTGCTGGAATTATATATTCCAACAAATTCTGATTTCTGATACTGTGGTGATCTGCACTTAAAGGTCTGCTGCATTTCTGTTACAGAAAGCTCTCAGAAAAATTTAAGCCCTGCTTTCATCCACATCTGGGTAAATAGCAACTTCGAGAAGTGATTAAACCAACAATCCCTTTATGCTAGAGTATTTACAACAGGCAAAAAATACAGAGAATGAAAACCCTGAAAACAGTTTCACACTAGCACAAAAAACATCTTTAGAACTGTTGAATTCAGCAGGGCTAGCTGAATACAAAGGAAAAACCACATGTATGGTCACAGTTTTGGCAGCTGAGAAGTGCCATATTAGGAATACCACTCAAAAACCAAAGTTTGATGAAACCTTCATTCATATATAATTACTCCTGTATTACTGAAACCTTTATATCCAGAGACAGAGTGAAATTTAATTCCTAAATCAGTAACTTGGGTATTCAGACCTATATTTAGCACCAAGTTTTCAAAAGCATTCACATGCCATTGCATGCCAACCAACATCCTCTGGCAAGTTTATCTGCAGCTGCTTCTGTCCACAAATATCTGAGTGATTCCTCCTGTTGGAGGCTTTAATATGTCTTTAATGAGGCTGCAAAATAGAACAAATATGTCTGCATTTTGGGTGATGTAGTTCATTCTTGCATCTCCACATAAGGCGAACTTCAGAGTTCAAACTAATAAGCAACAATATATCAGCGTCTACAACAAGCAAGCATCCTGTTCTGCCATCTGCTTTAGATAGAATTAACATTCAGTGTAACATCACTCTATAAAAGAGAAGGTGGTACAAAACACCAGCATTTCAAATGCTTTCAAACTAATGTAATAAGACATTAGTAAAAACTTTTAGCTGCAACTTCAGGAAGTCTACGGATATAAATCTCAGAACAGAATA
Organism: Psilopogon haemacephalus; assembly: GCA_013396835.1. Lineage (NCBI taxonomy): Eukaryota > Metazoa > Chordata > Aves > Piciformes > Megalaimidae > Psilopogon > Psilopogon haemacephalus. The sequence goes on from VWZI01000054.1 coordinate 246,812, forward strand.
GCAAAACCTAGTTTCTCCTACATAGAGCAAGTTTCTGGCATTCCTGTTCCCCCTCTCCAAAACATAAAAGGTTGCCATGTTTTTTGTTGATAGGTTTGTTGCTTGTGTTTTCTGTTAATGGTGTCTTTTGTTGTTTCTTTGGTTGTTTTAAAGTAATTTAACCATCCATTTCCTTTCATTTTCGCTTAGCTTCTATAGAACATATTTTATAGAGATTAGCATCATTATCCACATGGTACAATGGGGATAGAAGGCTATGAGGGGGAACAGTTTGTTGTAGGTCACCCAGTACTATAGTCCAAAGTGTCAAGCTCCAAAAGTTTTGATCTGGTTATCACTGCATACATCTCCCACATAACTGTAGATCTGATCATGTGCCATTTGTTTTAATTTTTAATAAACATCAGACACAAACTAAGGTTAAGAAATCCACAGGACAACATGAAAGGTAAAAATGAAGAATGATTTTCTCAAGCAGGGAAGAAATGTGAAACTCGATCCTGGGACAGTGTCAGAATACCAGGAGGGCTAGCCTACCTCCAGTGAGCATATATTGGAAATACTTTGCTCATTAGAACCGCACAAGAACAAGACTGTGGCATACAGGACTTCAGTGAAATTCTGTATCAGCACCAGGTGATATTTACAATATGGTAAGTTATATTCCCTTTGCTAATTTTGGCTTTACTTGAGAAAGCAAACAGCTTTTTAGTAACACCTTTTTCCTTCTTCTTCATGCATTAATGTGTTGGCTTACATATTAAAATAAAAGCAGATATCAGACAACTAGATAACCATAAACGGGTACAGGCTTTCGTTTCATCACATCTCAATGTCTACTAAGTGATGTACTTATAGACAGATCTTTGACTCCATGGCAATGATCACGACAACAACAATAGCATCATCTTGGACTTGTGTGCTGATTTGAGGCTAATTGGAATATTTTAATGAGAGAAATTTAGATCATTGGCTGTGAGAAAGAAAATAATAGTGATGTCTATATCACTCATGGATTTTGCTTAGGGATATAAAAACAAGAAACAGTAGCAAAATCAGTCCATCGGGCTGGCTGCTGCTTGCTTCATTAACTCCTTTGTATTACTCAATCTAATCTCTTCTAACTCTATCTGACATCTCATCTCTGCACATAGTCCTTCTGAGACAAGGGAGGGGATAGGAAAAAGGAAGGGAGTTTAGTTCAGAGTCCTCCTGAGCGGTTCTGCTGTTCAGGAGAGGGCTTGATTTTCTGCATTACTTTAAACTTGTATATAATTGTATATAATTGTAAATATCTGTATATATTTGTGTATATATACTAGTAAATTTGTACTATGCTGTAAAACATAGTGTCATTCCTTAATTTCCAGCCAGTTGAGTTTGTCTTGTGAATCAGGGGTGGGGAACTCACAAATTACCACAACTTGACAGCTTTGCTCAGAACTATTCAATTTGCTCCAAAAATCTGTTTTTTCAAGAGGCTGCATTAGTCTAGTAACTTATAATGATGCTTTTCAGAGATGAGAAATTCATTTTGCTAGGCACAACAAGCTGTCACTATACATAAGAAAGCTCCCTCTGACAGAGCACAACTATCACTTTCTTGAAACATTTTAAACCTATGGCTTACAACAAGGTCACCCTGAAGAAGCACACAGCACAAATAGCTTTGCAGTCACATTTTTCCCTCTACAAACTGTACATCCTTTTAATCTGTTTTGATAAGCAATAAAGTTCTCCTCTGCATTTAATTACTTTCACCATGTTTTGCCACACCAGAATTAAGCCATTTCATGCATATTAAAATCAAGAAGTGATGTAACTGTGCTTCTTGCATCCACTCTAGTTTTGGAACTCCAACCCAGGGAAGCCCATCATACACATAATTATGTCCCCATATGTAGCACCAGACCAAGCAGAGACCAAAACTGAGACAGAAGCTCAAGCATGGAACTCATTATTTAAAATAACTTTGATCCAATCAGTATCTCTCAGAACACCAGCCTTTAGCTCGCTTTCAAACTCACACAGAGGTTTAAACTTTGAACATCTGCTTGAGAAGACTGAAGCTTTAAGCACTGCTGGATTTCTGTACTGGAAGATCCAGTGAATGTGCAGCAACTAATTTCAAAATCACAAACTGCCACAGCGCATATATCCAGCTAGTTCTTTACTTTCTACAGTACAGCCCTAAGTCTTGCAAGCCTGAAACAGACAAACCAACAAACAGGGTACCAAGTTACCACACTTCATATTCTCCAGATAAGAGAAGTTTCTACATCTATGGCAAGTATGTCACTCTCAGAAGAGACAACATGCCTAATGATTGCAGCTATTTCCAGCCCTTGGGGATAGAACAAATCTGGGCCACCGCATCTTTGCAAAGGCATCCTCCACCCTAACAGTCCAGCAAACATAAAAACTCAGTTACATTTCAAGAAGTACAAAGCCTGGGGTTTCCTGAAGAATAATCATCGATAACATAACTAAGAGAAAAGAAGTTTTCTCCTACAATCCCCTGATCGTCAGTAAGGGCACTACATACTGAACAATGAGAAGTTACAGTGACCATGGGAGCCTCAGCACTTGTTTGGATTCACAAAAGCACAGTCAGTCATTTGGAACAGCCACAGCTGTGGCACCCATACACTAACACGACTAAATAGGTCTCCCACCAGTTTACACTACAACTGGAATTGTGTTCAGGTTTCTTTGACTCAGCTGAGGACTGTATGGTTTGTAAACAACAGCACATCTCACATTTGGTTTTTCAAAAGCAAAATTCCCAAGAATGGATTTAAGAGGTGGTTATGAGAACGTGATCAAGAGTATAAGTTGTTTTTCAGACTCATTTACAAATCACCACAGCTAACCATTCTTAAAACATGCAAGTGTAAAATCTGTAACTCAGAAAAAGCCTTTTGACCAGCACTAGGAAAATAATTTTTAATGGTTGCAATTTAACTAGAGCAGAAGTAGCATTTCACCCTCAGACAAAAATGAATTCTCTTTAAACTGAGATGCAGATGCTGTAAACAAGCTTTGATTTACATAGAAGTCCTCAATAGAGACAGCAATACCTGGTGTAATACACAATCCCATGTGCATAGTGATATGTCAGAACAAGACTTTGCTGCAAGGAGCTTAAAGCAGAATGACACTGCAGGGCATAAAGAGAATTAAAAGCAAATATATGCATTGTACTGATGAGTATTAATTTAGCACAATAGATTCTGCAGTAATCCAAAAAGCTGCTCTAATCGATATTGAGGCAGTCTCTACATCTACACAGTATTTGATAAACAACCTTAGCAAGTCTTTTAACAGCAGCTAGTAATTCAAGACATGAGTTGCTGCAGTGACAGGAAAGAGAGGCTTCAGTAAAAACAATAGCTTGTTTTTAAACCACACCAAATTCATGCCAGTAAGTAGCAGATTACGTAATACTGGAGAAGAAGAAAATAAATAACACTAAGAAATCATTAAGGTTGGAAAAGATCTATAAGATCATAAAATCCAAATATTAACCCAACACCACCATGCCCAATAAACCATGTCCTAAAGTGCTACCTCTCCACATCTTTTAATGCCTCCAGGGACGTTGACTCCACCACTTCCCTTGGCAGCCTGTTAGAATATTTGACCACTCCTTCAGTAAAGAAAATATATTCAAACTATTCTGTCATACTATTTCTGGTGTGCCTCTCACACGAAGTAATCACGCTGCTGATTTTGTGGCATCACTAATATAAGCCTCCTCAATTACTACATCAGCAGTGATATGCACAGCTGTCCTAAGCATTTATACTGTATTAGCCAGTATCATACAAGTCCTTGTGTATGGGACAAAACACACGATTTTAACATTAAAATCCAGACAGCTTTCTCCTAAGCCTCAAAAAAAAATAGGCCAGTATTGTTGGTCAGAAGCAGCTGCCTCCTTTCCCTATGTTCTACCCTCCCCCTTTCTTTTTTCAGGAATACGTGTTTATGTGGCTACAAAGCAAACTGCATCAGCGAACCGATCTTTTTTGTTTTGTTGTCTTTGCACTAGAAAGAAATGTAATCTAGCTAGTTGTCCAAACTGAAAATACATCCAATGTGAACGTGGGCTGGAAGTAGTGAAGGAATAAGCAGGTGGTTCACAGTAGCTCCCATCAAGCTTATTTCTGAAATTATGGCTTTGGAGACCTATTTTGCTTTAGTACATCTAAAAAAAAATTCCCCATACTACAATGCAAGGCTGCAAGCATGCAATTTTACAAATCGCATACAAGCAATTCTCACAAACTTACACTCCTGCTCCCCCACCATTCTGTGGAAAACCCAACGATTTGTGGTATGATATTTAATTATTTATTTCTTGTACTTCAAAGTACTTGATGAATCTTGAGCAGCCTCTCAACAGCAAGAACAGGATGCATCTGGAAGCCAAAGGTGGCATTAATTATGACCTGAACAAACAGTCTTTACACCAATTTTGGAAACACATTCTGACTTTAACTGCTCTCCGCATCCCAGTTACTTGTTTTCACAGTTTCAAGTTCAAGAACCATATAGTGGATTTGAAATTTTTGGAAGCAAAACTTCTACTCCCTCAAAATGCTTTCTATTACTTAAATTGTTTAACTGTTACCGAAAAACAGCTACTCCCTATTCTGCAGCAAAACAGTGAGAGCTAAGCCAGCAACACAAGTTTTCAGTTTCAGAACTGCTTCAACAGAACTAAACTTCAAATGGCTTTCATTCACCTGTTACACTGGTGGATAACAATAATCTAAAAGAAACCTTGACAGAGCTTTGCTCAATTTAGTAGCAAACATACTATCAAATACACAGCTCCTCTGCATGATGTGTGCAGCAAAGCCTGGTACCTTTCCTAGGGTTCATCATTCAAGTTTCCAAGTAATAAGAGACTAACCATCTTTCTAGCAAGTTTTTGCTAAAGATCTGTGCTTCCATACCCAGCTAATCTCAAAATCTTAGTGAATTTCCCTTCACTGAATGTCCTTAAGTATTTTGCTAAAGAACATAGCAGTTGCTTATGAATTCATTTCAGTAGGTATTATTTAACACTAATTACAAATTCACTACAGAGTAAGAGACTGCTCAAGCCTTTAATTTCTAACCATGAAAATAACCAAGCAATGAAACTTAAATTTACATTCTTAAAATATATAAAATCAATGCTCATGAAGAATGATCTTCATTAGAAGCTAGTATGTAAAGTTTCTTCAGGGAATGCCCAAATAAGCCCATGAAACTATTGTGCTGTCCCTACACCTATCTTCACCCATTACATTTGCTTTTCATGGACCACCTGGCTTTCTTACACAGAAGTTTCATGAAGTAACTGATGGCCTGATTTTGTACAAGGCAGTTCCAAGAACTGCTTAATTCAAGGCTGAAGGACAAGATCACATTAGTGCATTCTGTAAGCAAACCCTAATGCTTGTTATTGTTTGTATTTACTGTCTGCTTAATTACACTTGAACCTCACCAATTAGCAAAGCACAAGGTAGAAGGCTCTTTCTATGCCATATTATAAAAAAGTGGTAGCAATTTCTGTTCAGGTCCATTTGGAGGGCTAAGCTAGCATAAAAACATCATGAAACAAAGAAGTTCACCTTCTTTCTCTAAGTTTGACTTTTTTCTTCCTCTCTAAAGCAGTGCTAATGGAATTCCTAAAATTTAAGGAAGGCGTAGGCAAATTACAAAGTTCATTCCTAAACCCTGAAAGAAGTTAGTTTAGTTGTAATACCAAAAGCAAAGGTTTAACACAACTTTTGGACCTCTTCAATTTCTCAGGATAACTAATATACAAACAAAACAAAAGACTACACAAACAAAAGCCTTGTATCAAACTCGGTATTAAACCCATACAAAATACACAGAAGATGGTGCTGTGAAATCACATAGTCTGTGTATTAAAACAAATCCTACAACATTATGTGAAGGCAGTAAACAGGCTCATTTCTATGTTCAAATGACAAACTAAATACATATCACTCTAGAGCCACCTCGAGTTGCAATTGAATGGACTCCCCTATGCACACTCCTCTACTTCAGTGAATACTTCATATGACTTTACTGAATAACAGTGAAATACAGCATGCTGGACTCCACACCGATAAACCATATATTGTGTTCTGGATTGTGAGCTGTTTTTTTTTTCCCTTTAAAAAAGTTAAATACATACATTTGGTGGTCACTAATAAGCATTTAATTTCAACTGTTAAGTAGTTAAAACCCTCTTATCTATATTATATAAACCAAGTATTTTCCTCCTTTTATACAGTAACTTAGCTCTACTGTAGGCAAGACACTGAATGACAAGTGAAAACTGTGCTGCTGGATATCTAAATGAAACAGTTATGGAATCATGTAGCCTGCAAGATAGAATAAAGGAACACCAGTACACCGTGCTTGCTGCTGAGTTCTTGGCCTTCAGAGTAATTTGTCAAGCCAACTATCTCATTTGTCATGCACTCATAAAGCTAAAGATCAACTGGCCAATATCTGCACTGCCACACAAACCCAGACACAAACATTACTCTTTTCATTCCTTCCCCCTTTAACACAATACCTGCCCTTCTAGAAACATACAAAACCTACCCATTCACTCTCTAAAGAGTATTTAAAAAATACATCCCTTGCAAGAAGCTCCTTATTAAGTTCTCCATGTTTATTTTTCTAACAGCATATAATTCAATAATTTCACTCCAAACCAGGTAATAAGCCTTGTTTGTTCAAGGTTCACATCTATATTTTGCATATGTTGTTCTGCAACACGTCATTTAGGTCTAACTTTCTTCTCTGCAACTACCTCTCTTCTTCAGTATCACTTATGGAACCTGTGGAACTCCCAATGCTACTACTGTATCACACCACTCCATCAAGCTGGATGGATATTTTAATTGGTTATGATCAGTAAGCAAACAAGAAATACATTATCGACCAAAATACATTAGACCAAGCTTAGCTCAATAGCTAGTATGGAAAACCTCAATTATTTAATAAGCATTTAGAATCCAACTTTCATTTGAAAACTCAAATAACATTCAAACTTCTGTCTTGATCACAACCTGCAAGATCTCTGAAATGGAAGAATTTTTTTCTAATAATGTAGCATGACATGGTAAGAACACTATGCAACCACCTTTCATTAAGTCAATCATGTAGATCACACTTTGAGCTGAACACTGAAGCAATAAGCATTCTTCACATCTACTCAAAGTTTAGTAACTCTTCTTGGGCATGTATTTCCCAACTTTCTTGGTGTAATAGTACTATCAGAACTAGCAGCCCTCCTGGCTCCTCAAAAATAATTTTGGTTTAGAGCATGTCCACATTAAGTTCTATCAACTGAAACCAAATTGTTATTTTTAAATAAGTTAGCTATATATTGGCAAGGGTTCTTGCTTAAACAAGGTTAATTAGTTTGTACAGCTGTATTAATAAACCCTCTCCACAGAAACCCAGCTTATATTTAAGGCTACTATATATCAGGGTTTACCCAAATGTATCCTTTCTTCCATATGGTAAACTCCTTAGTGTTTACCAACACAGATATCTATATATTTGAAAGGGTAGAAAGTTCAGTCCGGCTGGGCTGTTATACTTTCAGAAAATTTAAGAGAGATATACAACACAGAAGCAACTCCAAAACCCAGTCAAAACTACCAGTGTCTTATTAACATCATCCACAGCACTCTTTACAAGTAAGGGTTACCACCTATTCCAGCATCCTTGCTTTGATATAAAGAGAACTTTTTCACACATTCCCAAAGTTTAAATCAACTTAGAGCCTGGCTTGAATATGAGCTTGTTGTACCCGTTTAGCTCAGCATTGCTTCAAATTCAGGGTATTTCTGACAAGAATACGTGGTGTGCATTGACAAGGCAAAACACAATACACTGTAAGTAGCAATTTCAATTACAAGACTAACTACTTCTGTGTTCATCCTGGAGAACAAGAGACTCTGAAAAGACCTTTCTGCAGCCTTCTAATACTTAGCGGGGGCTTATAAGAAAGATAGGGACAGAATTTTTAGCAAGGCCTGTTGCAATGGTTTTAAACTACAGGAATGCAAATGCAGGCTACATAAAAGGAAGAATTTTTTTTTTAATGAGAGTGATGAAACACTGAACAGGTTGCCAGGGATGTTGTAGAAGCACCATCCCTGGGAACAGCAGGCTGGTTTGGAGTCTGAGCAACTCTTAAAGATGTCCCTGATTACCACAGAAGGGTTGAACTGGATGACCGTAAAATGTCCCTTCCAACACAAACCATTCTATGATTCTATATTCCACATCTGCTGTATGCATTATAGTTTTGTGCATGTACATACTCCTGTGCTGTCCATAACTAGAAGGTACAGGGAAAATCCATCCACAAGATGGCATAGCTGTGAAGGCAGGAAGGAGAAAAAAAACCAACATTAAAAGTCTACACACAGAAGCAAAAGTGAGGCTGTCATCTTTTTGTGTACCACAGGGCAACTAAGCCTGACCCATGACTAGAACCCTAAACACCAGTGTAAGAAGCAAACAGAAATCAGATTAATTTTGTTTATTCACATTTATGGTCACAGATCAGTCTAAGAGCAATTTTGTGAAGCTACGCAGTTCCATATTTATAAGACTTGTAAATCTTTGCAGATTCACCTATGAGTGATCTATCAAAATAAATCTTTTAATAAGGCTTGAAGTATCTCCAAGGTCAGTCAGGCACACATCTAAGAGCACTAGTTTCTCCTTCATTCTTCAAGAAAAGAAACAAGAATGGGAATTTAAATCTGAAGGTAGAAGAAATAAGAGAAAGCACTGTTACATGTAGACTTCTTGCATACAGTATGCACTTTAGTTTTACTTCTCTCCAAACAGAAGTTATGGCAACCAAGTACTGGACACGAATTGCAAGTCACTTCAAAACAAGCTCTTACCATTCCTAAACCTACCACTTAATTCACAGAGGATAAGAACTTGATATATGCAAAAGAATGTGGAAATTAAAAGCTTATGTCCTAAAAGACTACCATCACGCGTTACACTATGCAGCACCACTGACTCTCTCTGAAAACAATTCCCAGTTTAAACCAATAGTTAAACAATCTGCCTTTCAGCACTCAGATGATCTCTAAAATAAGTACTCAAACACTACACATGCACACATACTGAGAACTGAGATGACGATCTTTATGAATACTCACAAGCAGTTTGGCTATAGGGCTACCTCATACTGATATCTCAGAAAGAAAAAATAAAAAAACAAAAAACCCCACATACAAAAAAAACCCAAAAAAACCCCAAAAGAAACCAAAACAAATTAAAAGAAAAAAAAAACAAAAGAAAACTATGGGAGGTTAAGGCAATCTAAGTAGGTAATTGGAACCAAAAGGCAAGTTAATGTCATATAGCCAAAGATATATAGTCTTGAGCAACAAGGATAAAAACAGTTAAAGGAACCTAATGAAGTAAGAGCAAGAACACATGACAGCTAATCTCACAACCTAGAAACAGGTGTTATCAAGCAGCAAACCAGTGACAGCAAGGAAGCGTCCTGTGGCTTTCAATTTGTATTTGCTGGCCTTTAAAATCTATGTGCAGCAGCCACTGAGAGACAATTGCATACTGTTATTCAGCCTCAAAGTCATAAATTTCACTTAAAGTATCCAAAGGGTCCAAATTTGTACCCCATGACATTTTGTAAGAGTCTCTATTAATAATTTCAATGTGCATTTTCACAGTTCAAAAGCTATTTTTTCTTATCCTGTAAGTCAACACTGAAGTGTAAGTACTAAGAGTCAAACACTTTGCCTTTAATTAATTACTCCAGAGATAAGAGTAAAGATATTTTTCTGCACAAGCAGCATGGGATTCATACTCGCTTTACCAGAATAGGTCAGCTAAGCAATGGCAAGAGCTCCAGAATGTGGGCTGCCAATTGTACAAAAAACAAAACCTCATTGTGAAACACTACTATTCAAACCACAGTTTAAAATACTATATGCTAGCAGTACAATAAATAAGGTATGTTAAATAGAAGTAAAAATAATTAATACACAATGCATTGTTTAAACAATCTTGTCTTTTAGGCAAAAGTTATTCCACAAGGTTTGTAGGTGATGAGCAGAAAAAACCTCATCCTTTTCCCTTAGGAATCTTTCTAATCTCTGCTCAGGAGAAACAGACAGAAAAAGAGATGAAAACTCATACACAAAGCGCAGTTCAGCAGTTGAACACACATATCCCTAAAAAATTAAAGTACTATAGAATATAAAGTGCAGATTACTTTCCTCAGACACGTGCTATAAATTTGCAACTAAAGTATTTACAGACTATGAGAATGGTATGGAACTTGTATTTTAAGTCTCACCTAAAAAAAAGGATACACAAAGTAATATTTAAGATAATGGAGAGCTGAACAATCTAACAAACTGCATACCAAATGCTGCAGAATCCTCTATCCTCTTCTTTTATAGCACTCAGGATTTAAGTAACTAGCTACACTGAAAATCAAAAAGTACCTTTCAAATATTTAAGTGGTGTTCAAAACTTCACCATCAGACAAATATATTAATTTTGATGAAAAAAATCCGCACTGCAACATCAAAAGTTTACTACGTTACTATTTGATTTGCCTTAAAACACTACCTACTAATCTGAGTTTCAACATCCAGAAAGAGTTTTATCTGTATTAGTGATCAAAGAGAAACTTTGACTGATGATACCTGTGGGTTTCTTCATATTATACTACACTGCATAACTTCGATCATAAACATAAGCACGATTGCCAAAGCCTTTACATATTTTAAAACTGGTCTTATTGTTAACAATCAAATTTCACTTCTAAAAAGAACAGATGGCAACTATTTAAAAAAAATACTCACAACTCTAAAAATTCTACTTCGTAGAAACTCAGCTGAACAAAACTTTTAGACTTACAAAAATTGCTTCACTTCCAGAACTGTGTGCATAGCCAAAAAAATTCCTCTCTGTAAGCCATCTGCAAAGTGATCCAACTACAGCAGGAATATAGCAACCAAGTAAGTTAAAAGCGCATACTCATCCTCTCATCTCCAACACACCAGGTTTTTTCTGCAATGTGGAATGAAAAATTAACGGGAAAAAGGGCCTAGGAAGATTAACCATTAAAGATATAAAGTCAAATGCTAACAATAATGCCTCAGCTTCTTCACAAGGAGGGAGTATTTTTTCTCCTTACTTTAAAAGAAAAGGCTCACTATACAAAGTCCTTCAGAGCTCTTATTAGCCATCCTTGAGAGCCACTTTTGGAGACTGCCCCGTAGGCAGGCAGAGGAATGTCAGCGCATTAAATCCTTCTGCTTCCACGGACACTCACGTACGTGCAACTCCATACCTAACGCTGCTGGTATATGATTTTAAACACGGACGACTAAGACTAACCCAACCGAAGAAATGGATAAGGTCGTTCATAGCTCAGCTAGCGAGGTTCCCCCAGCTCGCCCCGTCAGGCAGCTGCAGCCGGGTGTGGAAAGAAGGAAAGAGGATTTTTAATTCTTTAGAAGACGAAGGCAGCCACTTCACCTAGACAGGGACGACACAGCCCCGCGCACTTCACCGCCGAGAATGTTTAAACGCGCCCCTCCGACAGACTCCCAATAGCTGGGTCAAGAGCTTGGGGCACCGGCCAGGCGCGCCAAACCAGGCCCGGCGGCTCAGAGGAGGCACTGCCCCGGCTCCCCCGGCCGCAGCGCAGGACCAGTCCGCCCCGCCCGCTTCACCCAACCCCACGGCAGCCCCAGCTCCAGCAGGAAGGTGACGGCGCCCTGCCGTCCGTCGCAGTGCGGGCGCGGGGTGGTAGGCAGGCGGGGCTGCCCGGCGCCTGGCTTACCTTCCAGCAGCCGAGTGATGAGGCTGTCCACGTTCAGCTCCCCATCCGCCATTTTGTGGCCACCAGGCTCGGTCCCGGGCGGGGAAAGGGCGGGGTAGAGGGCGCTTCACAGAGGAGGAGGAGCAGCGAGCGGTGTCTGGAGCTACAGTAGTCCCCCCCGCCCCCCCCAACAATCCCCTGCGACCGCCCGGCTTCTCCCGCGCTGCCA
>VWZI01000054.1:258922-277268 GCA_013396835.1 Psilopogon haemacephalus
GGCTCCGGCGCGCATGCACAGAGCGTCACCGGCTCTCTGCGTCGTTCCCCGAGGGTCTCCTGGTAACCGCCGGGCTGCGCCGCGCGGTGGGCCGGCCGGGCGCACGGTGAGCCGCCGGAGTGTCAGCTGGGAGCTGCTCACTCCCTGCTCACTGAGCCGGCCTGCTCTAGCCCGGCTCAGCCTCGGCTCGGTCTGGCAAGCCGGCCCCGCCGCGGGACTTCTGGAATCCGACTCTAGATGAGGCCCTTCAGGCCTTTTCCTAGCTCTGGGTGAGGACGCCTTTCTTGGCACGACACTGCAGCAGCCGTTTCTGAGGGAAGGAGCAGGTCTGCCGGCTGCCTTTTTTAATTTGAGGAGCAGCACGGTGGACCTTCATTGTGGATGTGGAGGTTCTTAGTACTTTTCATGGCGCTCTTTTTTGTAGCGCCAAGTGGTAGCTTTGGCTTAGGAGGTTACATTGGTAGAGAAACTGATGGACAACAGGCAAGAAAATGAGTCCTACTATGCTGCCTGTGTCACCGCTTCTCATAGAGCTGCACCTGTGCAAGCTCACAGTTCATTAAAAAAAAAGAAAGCTGTCAGAACTGGAATTACAAGTTGTGCTCTTTATAGCCCTCTTCCAACAGAGTTGTCAGGAAAAGCTCATAACAAATGTGGCTTACGTTTCATTGCAGCTGAGCTTGCTAAGAGTAGGGGGGTTTTTTTGTGATTTCTGAAACACAAGACGAGCTCTCTAAAGATGTGTTAGTTTACATTTGTCAGCAGTTGCTTGCTTTGGATGGACAGAGAAATGCTTTAAAATGTAGGTGGTGAAAACTTTTTTGTGAACTGGGACAGCAGACAGATGTATGTATATTGACAAAATAAAATGCAGATGTTCTAGGAAAATAAGTTACTTATTCGTATGCCTAAGTATAGATGTTGATGTAGAAACTTAACTCTGAATTTTTACATTTAAGCCAGTAAAATCCTATCACATTAAATAATTTCAAAACACAGCTTCTTATCTCTTGATTAGAAGAAAATAAGTATGAGCGAAACAAAAGCAGTTATGACAAGGTGGGGCAATGATTAGGTGTCAGATGATGCTAGGTGTCCAGACAGCCAGGTAAGAGAACATACTTTGGAAATACCAGCTGTAGTGGGTTTGCAGTGACCTGCCCCCCCCACCGTTTAAAACCCCAGCTAAAACTCAGAAAAACACACTGGAAGTTAATAAATGAAGCTTTATATTTACAGCAATGCAAATATACAAGCAAATATTTACAAGATACAACAGATATTTACAGAAATATACAGTAAAAAAGAAATACAGACACCACACCCCTCCTGGAGACCAAAATCCCCAAGAGAGGAAAACCAAATCCCCCTACCACCTTTCCCTCCTTCCCCTCAGCTTTATCTCACCACTTGATGATGCTGAAGATCGGTCAGAAAGATTAGTGGCAGGAAGGAATGAATGGTTTTAGTGATTTTACTCTGAATTAGTTCAAAGGCAGAGAGACAAAGGAAAGAAGCTGCTGAAGCCTGCGCGGACCCAGAGCCGACTGACTGCGCAAGCACACTGGCTTATCTGGATGTTTTGGGAACATTCTCAAAACAATCTTCTTTCTTCTCTCTCAGTGAAACTGGGTGAAGTGACACAGTATGTTTAATTTCTCACTCAAATTCTCCAATTAGCTCAAACCAACACACCAGCACAATGATTTAAAAGTTTCACTTTATACACTGAAGGAAAAGGAATGAACTCCAGACACCAAAATTTATTTTATATGTCCATTTGTAGGCAACATATAAGGAAATGTAATTCTATCTCCTGAAAGCATATACAGCTATCCTTTCTTATTTTCAAATTTTGCTATTAGAGAAAAATTATTTTTTAAAATCCTGCAGTATTTTTCTTTCTTTCTTTCTTTTTTTTTTCCAAACTAGGAAAAACAATTATTCAGCTTTTAAAAGAATCTTTCTTATCCAACTACTTTACCACTGCCAAAACTAATAGATCCACAGTCCCTCTTGAGATTTTAGGAATTGTCCCAGTTTCATTTCGCACAACTGCCCTGACGGATATTTTAAGCCATTGCGACATCAAATTCAGACATAATGGAAGGTTGACCGTGAGCCAGCAATGTGCTCTTGTGGCCAAGAAGGCCAGTGCCATTCTGGGTTGTATTACAAGGGTGTAGTTAATAGGTCAAGAGAGGTTCTCTTCCGCCTCTATTCTGCCCTGGTGAGTCTGCATTTGGAATATGGAACTGCTTGAAGAAGTCCAGCACAAAGCCACAAAAATTATGAAGGGAGTGAAACATCTCATGAGGAGAGACAGGGAGCTGGGGCTTTTTAGTTGGGAGAGGAGGAGACTGAGAGGTGACCTCATTAATGTTTATAAATATGTAAAGGGTGAGTGCTAGGAGGATGGACTCAGGCTCTTCTTGGTAATGCCCGATAACAGGACAAGTGTAGAGAGGCACCCTCAAACTCTGCCAGAATCCACTTTATTACAGCCAGAGCTACTTTTATACCATAATACAGAATCACAGAATTAACCAGGTTGGAAAAGACCTCTAGGATCATTGATTCTGACCTATCACCTAGCCCTTCTAATTAACTAAAACATGGAACTAAGTGCCTCATCCAGCCTCCTCTTAAACATCTTCAGGGAAGGTGACTTCACCACCTCCCGAGGCAGCCCATTTCAATGCCAATCACTTTTTGTGAAGAACTTCTTCCTAATGTCCAGTCTAAACCGGCCTGGCCCAGCTGAACAGTCTAGGCTGCCCTGGCCCAGCTTGAGGCTGTGTCCTCTTGTTCTGTCACTGGGTGCCTGACAGAAGAGACCAACCCATGCCTGGCTATAACCTCCTTTCAGGTAGTTGTAGAGAGCAATAAGGTCTCCCCTGAGCCTCCTCTTCTCCAGGCTGAACAACCCCAGCCCCCTCAGCCTCTACTTGTAGGGCTGTGCTCCATCCTCTTCCACAGCCTTGGTGCCCTTCTCTGGACATGTTCAAGCACCTCAACATCTTTTTTAAATTGAGGGGCCCAGAACTGGACACAAGACTCAAGGTGTGGCCTAATCAGCACTGAGTACAGGGGCAGAATGACCTCCCCAGTTCTTCTGGCCACGCTATTCCTTCTTGGCCACCTGGACACACTGCTGGCTCATGTTCAGCCACTGTCAACCTGTATCACCAGGTCCCTCTGCCTGGCTGCTCTCCAGCCACTGTCCCCAGCCTGTAGTGCTGCATGGGGTTGTGGCCAAAGTGCAGAAATATGGACAGAGCATTAACATAATACAAATGATTTATAGTTTTGCTGTGAACGTACTTCTTCCCTTGATTTTGTTCTCTCCGAGACACCTGTTCCTCTTAACTTCTGCTTCTTTCTCACATGAGAGATATCCTGCAACTCCCAGGAATTAACATTCTTCATTCTCTACACAGCTCATTATTTTTCTTTCTTGCATTTCTCTTTCTTGCATTCCCACAGACAAGGGGCAATGGGTGGAAGTTGAGGCATAGGACATTCCGTGGAAACATGAGGAAAATATTTTTCCCTGTGAGGGTGACAGAACACTGGAACAGGCTGCTCAAGAGGGTTGTGGAGTCTCCCTCTCTGGAGATACTCAATACCTGCCTGAGTATGTCCCTGTGTGATCTAGTATAGGTGATCCTGCTCTAGCAGGAGGATTGGACTTGATGATCTTTTTAGGTTCCTTCCAACCCCTAACATTCTGTGATTCTGCGATAATATATTACATTATTACAGAACATTCTGCATTGCCAACAAAATGGAGATATGAAATTGTCTTTCACTGTGGCGTAAAGATACAATTAATGCTTTTCATAACTCTAGATACTCTATTTTCAGATACACCAAATAAAACATAATTCCACAACAGTTGCTTTTGCTAGGCATGTCAGCATGTTCCGGAAACAATTCAGCAGCATATCATAGTAACAAAATAATTTAATAATGTGCAGAACAGAACAAGCTGAAAATACCCACCTCAATTCTTTCCTTTAAGACTCTCTGCTAGTGTCTCATTTTACCATGTCATCTGAACCCACACTGACCTGTGTATCTTCTGTTATTACATTACTGACAATCTCTACTAAATACAAGAAATGTTTTTTTTCCTGCTGCATATCACTACTTCTCTGTTTTCTCAGTTTTCTGAAGGATAGCCCATATGAGCCAGATAGCCCATTGGTGCTGCTTTTGATATCAGATATGTGACACCTCATGGGATACCTCTTGGTTCCTATCCCAGCTACATCTCAGCTTGCACAACACAGGATGCCTTCCCTTTTACTCCATCAGCCCATGCAGTGGGAGCATAACTGGGTTCCAGTCACTCTCCAGCTGTACATGGGCTGTCATATGGGAGGATTTTCACCTTACTGTACTGCAGAGCCCTGTAAAGTTTGCTCCCTGCCCCCATGCTTCATAGCTTGAGCAGGGAAATGAATATGTGATTTTCTCTCTCATTGAGTCAAACTTGACTGGTCCTGTGGTTTCTGCTGGTGTAATCCCAGAGAATTAAAAAAAAAATTAAAATATGAGAGAACAAGGTCCACTGTCTTCTGTGATTCATAAAGAAATAGTTAATGTGGACTGAATGCATTTTCTTTGATGTTCAGTGATTTTTGGCGTTATACTATGTACAGATACAGTCCAAAGATACCTAACTAGTCATGCAAGTAGCAAGAGAAGCTGAATGTCAGAGATGCCTTTGGGAGATCCTTATTAATAATGCTCAGCTTTCTAAGCTTCTTTTCAGTTTCCTGTTATGTCCACCAGCATGGCTTGTTTTCAGTGTTATTTACCCTGCATACACTGCATGTCAACTTTCCTCTCCTTATCTGCATACTGTTTCAGGGTGTCTTGTAATTTGCACTACTCTTCTGCTGACTTTAGATTTTAAGGACAGACATTTCCAAAGAAGATGGCAAAAGTTGTATGCTAGTGTAGTTCCCACAACTGGCTTTCTAGAGCTGAGCTTTCACACTGCTGGAAATTCAACACTGTTGCATTCCCAGCTACAGGGTGCTCTCTCAGCATCTCTGACATCTACTCTTCACTATTAACCTTACTTGTTGGTTCAGCCACTACTGCTACTCACCATGCTTTAAAGGTAGTGTGCTACATGCATTTTTGAGTTATTTGCTACACCATTCTAATAGCTGCTTTCAAGAAATTATGGCCCCTGCTACACTGCCTTCCAAAGTCTTTCATCAGTTACCTGGTGGGCAGCACATGGCAATATTTTACAGTATTATCCCATCACTATAGCTTGTTTTAATGTACTGTTTCACCTTTGCTGACTGGAACTTGGGGCTGACTGCAGCTGTTATGTCTGTGGGAGGAGGAAGCCAGGAGGAGCCATGTGGCTGGTTTTCCACCATGTAATTAGGAGCATGTTCTCCCTGGGTGGTGATAGCTGAACAACTACTGCCTCCACAATGGCATTTTTCAGTTTCTGACTTAAAACAGATTAGTGATCCAAATCAGCAATGCATTATCTTAGGACAGATGAAGGAAAGGATGTGGATATTGTCTACCTAAACTTTTGAAAAGCCTTTTGGCAACGTTACCCACAGAATTCTTGTGGCCAAACTGGCTGCTCATGGCTTGGATGAGCACATATCTGCTGGATAAAGCACTGGTGGGATGAAAGGGCCCGAAGAGTGGTGGTTAATGGAGTTAAATCCAGCTGGTGGCAAGTCACAAGTGGTGTCTCCTAGGGCTCAGTGTTGGGACCACTTCTGCTTCACATCTTTTTTGATGATCTTGATGAAGACATAGAATGTGTCATCAGTAAGTTCACAAATGACACCAAGTTAGGTGGAAGTATTGATCTACAGAAGGACTTGGATAGAATGGATTGATGGGCCAATGTTAATGGCATGAGCTTCAACAAGGCTAAACTTCAGGTCCTGCATTTGGGCCACAACAACTTGGGGTGGTTGAGTCACCAACCCTGGATGTGTTTAAAAGTCATTTGGTGGGGATATGGTTTAGGGTGAATCTTGTAGAGTAGGGATATCAGTTGGACTTGGTGATCCTGAGGTACTTTTCCAACCAAAATGTTTCTGTGATTTCTTTTTACAAAATATTCACAGGTCCTGTTTCTTTAGTAAGACATGGCGAGACACTGTATTGAGGTAAAATATACAAAGCCTGCAGATAAATTGTCACTTTTTTGTCCAGAAGTTTAAGTTCAGAGACATGTGCAGAAAATCAAATAGACCCCCCTCCATAGCACTTTATAATATTTTTCTGTTTCTTGATATTTGAACTAAACCTGAGTAGGCAACAGATTTTGTTATATCCTTTTAAGAGTTAAAAAAACAAAACAAAACAAAAAAAATCCAAACCCAGCAACAACAAACAAACAAGCAAACAAAGCCCCAACAAAACAAATAAAACCCAGAAACTCAAACAAAACTCTTCTACACTGAGCTAAGCCAAGACTTTATTGACTTTCCTGAGAAATTAATGAGGGAGGAGGAGAGTCACAAATGAGCCAATGATTTGGTTTGGAGGCTTGTGCCTAGGATTTGAAAAACATTCCTCTGAACTGCTATGGCTAAGACAGGTCTCTTGGAATCATTGTCTGCAACTGCAGTACTTTGTATAAATAATTAAATATCCACTTGGGGAGGGACTTGATTCTGGATCTATATCAAGTGACTGCCCCAGTCATTCAGTGATAGAGCTGACCCATATCTCTTAATGTAGCTATTACGGTTTGTAGAAATAGTTAAATACTGATCCAACCAAAGAGGCAAGGTGTTATTAGGGTAACACACTGTAAGTATTCCACGTACATTTTGCCCTTATTCTTTTCAAAATAATTTCTTTAAAAGAGCTAATTGGTAAATCCAGATTCATCCTCCCCAGTTTCTTCTCATACATTTGCCCATCATTATTTTGATGAGCTCTCAGTTTTAATCCCCACATTTATAAAATGGGAATAATAACATATGTGAGCCTTTCCCGGGAGTGAAGAGACATAACTGAAGTATTTGAAACACATTATGAGATCTTTGCTTGATACACAAATGTGTCTGCTATAATCATCAAAGCTTTAGCAACAGTATTTTTTTTTTAAGAACAAGAATAAGATTAATACTGGCTCTTGATTTCTGTGAATGCAGCTATGCCCTCCTTGTTTTTCATACATAACTAAAAGGCAGGGCAGGTCTAGATGTTCCCTTTGTTTCTCTGTAATTAAGACAAGAAAACAGACTCATGATGTCAAGAACCAGCACTGAAACAGTTGAGAAAGCTCAAACAAACACAGAACAGAAATTTCAAGTGTGATTTTCAAGTCTTATTTCAAAAAGAGCAGTTACCTCTGCCCTGTCCTGGTAGCTCCCAGACAAGAGGGTTAGGCACTCTGGGCAGGACAAACACTGCCCTGAAGACATGGGAGAGCCTCCTGGGAGCCACATGCAATACAAGGACAAGGTGAGGCATACTCAGTGGTGGGTATCACAGATTACTTCATCTCTCTGTGTCAGAACTACTTAAAAGTGTGAGGAAAGCTTTTTTAAAAATTACACTTATTAGCATATGATACAATCTTAGTTCCCCTGGCAGCCTGCCCTGCTGCCCACAAACCATCAGAAATACACAACACCTGCTGTGTTGTTATTCCCCAAACGCAGAAGGGGGAAGGACTTCTGAGGTAAAACAAGGCAAATAATTTGGGTGTGCAGGATCTGCACTTTGTGGCATGTCAATCAAGCTTACTATTTCTCTGCTTTGGAGGGAAAAAATATTCTTCTCCTCTTATTTCCTAGGAGGGAACAGCTGTGAGAACCGAAAGTGTCCGCATCAATTTTCCTAAGTAAACAGAGGAATGTTTAGTTTCAGCAAAACCAGATGGCTTATGCCCTGTGAATATGCTGGCATTTGACACTAGCAGCCAGAGTTTCACAAAAATGTGTGAAGAGAATTAGAAATAACTCCTTTAAACTCAAGAAATTAAACCTGTGAAGGTAGTAATATGACTGACACACCTCCTCCCCCCAACTTGTATCTAGAGACCTCTTGAGGAAAGGCTGAGGGATCTGGGGCTTTTTAGTCTGGAGAAGACTGAGAGAGGATCTAATAAATGTTTATAAATATTTGAGGGCTGGGTGTTCAGGAGGGAGGGGACAGGCTCTGCTCACTTGGTCCCTGTGACAGGGCAAGGAGCAATGGATGTAAGCTGCAGCACAGGAGACTTTCAAGGCCTGTCTGGGTGCATTGCTCTGTGACCTGAGCTAGATTGTATGGTCCTGCTCTGGCAGGGGGCTTGGGCTCAATGATACTTTTGGGTTCCTTCCAATTCCTGACATCCTGCGATCCTGTGATCTGCAAAGGCTTTCTAAATATTATTAACCAAACTACATAACAGTGCATGAAGTAATTAAGTTTTGATACACATTTCTCACTGAAGGTTACACTAAAGATAAGAAGGTAAATTAATTTCTCTGGGTTACACCATGTTCTAGTCTCCTGCATGCTCTGGCCATCCACATGTCTCTTTTCTTGCTAGTATGCCTCTAGTGTGCTGTGTCCTCAGTTATATTCCCAGGACATGATTGTTTAGATGTGAAACCATTACTGTTAATAGCACAGGGACAGAATTGCAGTGTATGCAGCATACATCACCATAGCTGGGACATCTGAGTGCTCTGTGGGGAATTTGTAATATGCTGAAGAGATTTGTGAGCAGCCGTCAAACCTCTTGCTAATGGCAGTTGCAGTGGGTGTTAAGTGTCTGAAGCACCTTAATTATTTGGTGATTTCTATCGATTGGTGTTGTTATTGTTTAACATAACTCTGCAGTAACAAGGCATGTCTTTTCTACCAATCTAAAAGTGGTTTTCAACCACTACGTAATTAAACTCTGTGATGCTGTTTCGTTGCACTACTTTGAGGCTAATGTGGTTCGCTCATTATTACTCATATTATAGAGAACGAGGCTATGGGGGCTTCAGGCTTCATGGTCACTGATGGCTGCAGCACGTGTTCCTGTGCTAAATCCAACCCTGCTGACTCCCTGTTGTCTGCTTCCTGTCAAAATAGACTTGATAAGGATTTCTTTTTCCCTTGCAATTTCAGAGCAAACCTGCTTGCAGAAACACATCAGTTTTCTGGATCACTTGATGAAACCAGTATTTATTGTTAATCACCAGGGGCTGCTTCCAAGTCTTACAGCTGTGAAGCCTAAAGTGTGTCCTGGTTGAGGGACACAGCAGAGTCCTGAAATGTCTCCTTGGGCATTGGTTTCCTTCAAGTTTCCAGAAGAAAATCTGTGTTGTGCTCGGGTTTATCCCATCGTTTGCATGATGGAGGGTGTGCCACTGAGCACACCTGCTCTGCAGTTGAGGCAATGCTATAATTTAGTATACTTGATGGTCAGCATTTTAGAAGTTTGATTTGCTAGTTCCGCATTATGTAATTACATAATAATAATAATAATTTAGCTAAGACAATGTATGTGGAATTCTGCTGTTGCTTCTTATGTAAATTTGAGATATTAAGCAATGTTATGAAATGGATACATGCATTTCAGGCTGCCGTGTAAAGAGTTTACTTTGATTCAGGAAAAATAAAAAGGGGCTGTTTGGAAAGCCTATGTTATAAAGAACTATTCCATAAATTAAGAACTTTTAAGAGTTAAAACTCTGCAGCTCATTTGTGGAAAGTGCAGAGCTTCAAGGTGTTTAAATTGAAAAAAAAAAAAAAAAAGAGCTAACCCCGCAGTATTTTCTGCCTTTTAACAGATACTTAATGGAGATTCAGAAACTGCGATAATATACAAGCGAGGAATTTGAATCTGAATTTAGATAAAGAACTACGAACCACTAACAAAACATTAAGGATATAGCTCACCTTAGGTGCAAAAGCATTTGTTAATCTGCTAATAAGAAGCAGATACTCTTTAGGTTTAGTACATGCCATGAGAATTAAAAATAAATTTAAAGTCAAATTTAGATATAAAAGTGTGTCAGATACCTTTAGTTCTACCAAATTGTAGCACATGCTGCTCATTCCTATTAACTTGTGTGGTATTTTTAATATCTATCAAGTAATCTAATTTATCCCTGTTGTTCCAAAAATAGTTCATCTGCTCAGAAAAGCAGGAGTGGGGAGAGACCACATCACCATGACCAGAAGTGATGGGTCACACCAACAGGCTTAACCCTCAAGACAGCAAAATTTACACTTACTCTGACAGCCTGGATGGGCTTGGCCAAAAGGCTGTCATATGTGAATTTTGGAAGTCATACACTATGTCCCCACAAATGCATATCCCGGGTCTGTGGAAACACACATGGTTGGGGCTGTCTACACAGTACTTTCTTGGTGGGGGCAATGCTGTCTGAAGGTGATCTCTTCACACTCTCACTGCCTCTCCTCACTATGATTTTCCATCAGTGCAGTTGTGCTGATGTGTTTGTGGGATTGCACTGCAAGTCAGATTGTCCACAGTGATCCGGATGAACAACAACACCTTCTGACTTTCCAGATAGTACTAGCTTTAACCCACATTGTGTTGAGTGATCTGGAGTATAGCACATCTCCCAAATATGAGTGTCTTAGCCCAGATGAGAAGACTGAGGACATGGCACAAGGATGAATTGTAGAGTGGCAACCTATGGAAGGAGACAGCTTCTGTATGGCACAGCTGTACCCAGTAGAGGCTGCAGCCCCAAGCTGCTGTTCTCATGTCCTACAGAGTCTTTGCATGACTTCAGATAGGCCATGTGCTTTATCATGCCTCAGCCTGCCATCTGCAAATCAGTGATAACAGCATTCAAATAATTCAGAAGAGTATAGCAAGATATAATTGAGGTTTGTAATATCATTTGGATTCCTTACATGCTACAGTAGTGCGGTGCTTAAGGTGTCATTGTCACACCTTAACAATGTGTGTGTTGTTAGCAGTGCTGCCTTCCTTTAATATTCTCTGCAAACTCCCTCTCTTCCTATTTTCATTATCAGTGCTTGACTTTCGTGTCCCTGTGTTGCTTGGGCACTTTCTAATTTAAATTTTATATTTTGATTCTTGGATGATAACTTCAAACACCAATTTTCTTCTGTTATGCTATACAGCCTTTTCCTCATTTTAATGAAACCCTGTGACCATAATGTACATTGGAAATAACTACAGCCCATTAGACTATTGAATTCCCTGAAGAGATGAATTATTCACTATTAACAGAACTTGTATAATTATAGGTTAAGATATCACTTAGGCATTTAGCATACATCAGCTCCACTGTTAATTTTTAGCTCTTGATCTGTATTAGTAACCTCAGCTTGCTAAATTAAAGGATATGCCTCCAGTTAGCCTAAATTTATCATTCAAGAACACATCTCTGATGGGATGATACTTATAAGTTTAGAACATCCAGACAATTTGAGGTGAGCTACTGCGGTCTTATCACAAGTGGAAGGGAAAACATTTTCTTATAAACACTTCTATGACTTTCACAGGGGCAGAAGTAGAAGGACAAAGCTGCATTTCTTGTAAGGCCCAAAGCCAAAAGGGTGACAGGACTTGTAGTCCTGTTCCCCTGTAGGTAACCCCAAAAAGCCTGTACCCAGGGCAGAGGCAGTTGGGTTATTGAATTAGACTATCAGAAACTAAAATATGGAGTAAAGAGCTGCCTAACTCAGGCAACAAGAAAATGCTGAGATATAGAGAGAGTTACAGCACCTGTGTGATAAATGATCCTTTCAGAGTTTGTTGGTCTATAAACAATATTCTTCACAAGACAAGTTTTAGAGTTAAGCAGTGTAAACCCCTCATTGAAAGCTTGGTGTCTTTTTGAGGCTGTCTCCAGGAATTAAAAAAAAACAAACCCAAGCATTCTTGATCATCTTCTTCCCAACTAAATAGCCATAAAGGTTAGTGTGACACTTAAAACTTCATATACTTTTCATATAAAATCTTATTAAAATATGAGCGCTTCCTAATGAGAATAAACTGTATTTTGCTCTTGATAAAAGGCTGTCAGGAATGACTAAGTAATTTTAACTCTTTCCTGTGAGTCAGAAATACTACTGCAATACCATTGACAGCATTTAGTGTTTGTCTTTCTCTTCTGAGAGCACAAAGCTGACTTTATGTTTGCTAAAACCAGCTCTTCTGTTTTATTTCCTATTTCATCAGGCAGGACAGATTCCCTGTAACCATCTGTGTATTTTTTAATGTAATTTGATACCTGCTTTATATTATTATCTCTCTCTGCATAATTCTGGGTAATCACACTTCCACAGGTGGCAAGCTTTTTAAAAATGTGTAGCTAGGAAATTATTTAAGCTTCTGTGCAGATGATTATGAGTCCATTTGCGCATGCTGGTCAGAAATTGGACTGTAGTTCTAAAGCTTTTCAATCTTGGCTGAAGCACTGAGAAGAGTGCTGGCTGAGATACAGCTTTCCACAGTGTCCTCCCATATATGCATAAATTCAATAAAATATATTCCAGTTAGCCTGGGTGAGCTTGTTAATGAAAGAAGAAGAAAAATGCAGAACCGTATAATATAAAAGTTGCTGTATAATTGTGTATTAAATACAATATTTTAAATGGTTGCTAGTACTAGTGAGTGTCTAGTAGGAAAGCCCTGGGCAGTAAGAAATCCTCTTGTGGGAAATCTTCATATAAACTTATAATGGCAACTGTTACAGAGAAGGGAGAAAGCATTAGATTGGAAAATGCTATTAAAAATTATAGTAGAATTACTCCAAGCTTAGTCATGATTCTCATACAGCAAAACATGTCACAAGTTTTCAAGATTTCTTTGGAAACAATTGGAATTCAAACGTTATACTACTAATCTCAGACTTTGTTGCACCCAGAAGAAATTAAAGAAAGAAAAATAAACAAAGAACATTTTCAGCTCACAGCACACTAAGAGAATTTTTATAATATTCTTTTACCTGAGATGCTGAAATCTATCACCTTTTGTCATGTAAAACAGTCACTGCATTCAGATCTCCAAAAATATGAAAGTGCCTCCGCCTTCAGCACTTCTTTTTAGCAGTGCCATATTCCAAAACTTTGATGCCCATGGTTACCTTATCAGCTTCCAAAGATAGGACTTTAGCTGATAAATCCCAGATTTGTTCCATCCTTCACATGCTTGCATTCCTATTTATGAGCATGTCCAGGGGTGGTTCAACACAGGCACTACTGATACCTCAGTGTCTCATCTTCATTAAGAATTTGTTCTATGAACAGGTCACAACATGAATAGATGAGGGGCAAGCAACTGATGTAATTTATCTGGACCTGAGCAAAGCCTTTGACACTGTCCCACACCACATCCTGGTCTCCAAGCTGGTGAAACATGGGTTTGATGGGTGGACCACCAGATGGATAAAGAACTGGCTTGATGGCTGCACCCAAAGAGTGGCTGTCAATGGGTCCATGTCCATGTGGAGGCCAGTGACAAGTGGAGTCCCTCAGGGATCAGTCCTGGGACCAGTCTTGTTCAACATCTTTGTGGGCCACATGGACAGAGGCATTGAGTGCACCCTCAGCAAGTTTGCTGACAACACCAAGCTGTGTGGTGCAGCAGCCAGGCTGGAGGGCAGGGATGCCATCCAGAATGACCTGGGCAGGCTGGAGAGGTGGGCACAAGCCAACCTCATGAGGTTCAACAAGACCAAGTGCAAGGTCCTACATCTAGGTCGAAGCAATCCCAAGCATAAATCCAGGCTGGGCAGTGACTGGCTGGAGAGCAGCTCTGAGGAGAGGGACTTGGGGGTGCTGGTGGACAAGAAGCTCAACATGAGCCAGCAGTGTGCACTTGCAGCCCAGAAAGCCAACCAGATCCTGGGCTGCATCAGAAGAAGTGTGGCCAGCAGGTCGAGGGAGGTGATTAACCCCCTCTACTCTCCCCTGGTGAGACCACACCTGGAGTACTACATCCAGTTCTGGAGTCCCTATTACAAGAGAGATGTGGACATACTGGAGCATGTCCAGAGAAGGGCCATGAGGATGATCAGAGGGCTGGAGAACCTCGGCTATGAGGACAGACTGAAAGAGTTGGGGCTGTTCAGTCTGGATAAGAGGAGGCTCCCAGGTGACCTTCTTGTGGCCTTCCAATATCTGAATTGGGCCTCCAAAAAAGCTGGGGAGGAACTTTTTAGGCTATCAGGTAGTGACAGGACTAGGGGGAATGGAGCAAAGATGGAGGTGGGGAGATTCAGACTGGAGGTGAGGAGGAAGTTGTTTAGCATGAGAGTGGTGAGACCCTGGAATGGGTTGCCCAGGGGGGTGGCTGGGGCCACATACCTGGAGGTGTTTAAGGTCAGGCTGGATGAGGCTGTGGGCAGCCTGATCTAGGGTAGGGTGTCCCTGCCCATGGCAGGGGGGTTGGAACTAGATGATCCTTGTGGTCCCTTCCAACCCTGACTGACTCTATGATTCTAAGCTCCATTTCTTTGTATCGTTTGTCCCTGGTGTCAGAATTGTTTCCTATACAAAGAATATAAAAATCTAATATAAAAATCCATTAACAGGTCTGAGATTAAGGACCAAAGCTGAAGTGCCTTACTGCATGCATGGCACATTGCCCTAACCTCTCATATAAGCCTCACCACTCTGGCAGCTCAGCTGCCTACAGGCCAGCTTTACTAGCAGTTTCCTTCTTCCTCAGACTATGCTACAGGCTAAGGATTACAGCATGTCCTGGGCAGTGTCAATATCTTGATCCTAAATCCTATTTCCTGGGTGCACGCTGTAGCTGTTAGGTCATTCTATAAAACTGACCCTTCACCACAACCTTGTTTTAAAGAGTAAATCTTACTTTTGCCAAACATTTAGCTAAAGAGAGGAGATGATAACCAGCATCCAAAAGAAGAAAAACACCCAGGCTCCTGAGCAGGGTAAGAATTCAGCAAAGTGCCCACTACCTAAGTTGGCCCCATTTTGAGCTGGGAGAATGGGCCCAATGACCCCCAGATTCCATTCAACCTAAATTGCTCTCTGTATACCTCAGCATAGTATGGGTAGCTACAGACTAGTTCAAGACAGCTCTCTGGTTAGCAATCATTATTCTTTGGAAGATGCTTATTCTATTCCTTGGTTGTAGAGGATGTCTGTACATTTCTCTCTCAACTGCTTATTGCTCAGCCCTTGCAATGCCTCAGTAGATCTGCATAAGCAGGCAATCTGGCCTTAACCTCTGCCTTTCCTTGTCTGGTTTATCTCTGAACCCTTTCAACTTCCCCTTTAAAGCTGTCAGGTGCTTAAGGAGTTTGAATTTCTGTAATCCACTCCAGAATTCTAAATTTAATGACTTAGAACAGAGACTTTCCTCACTCAGATTAAACACCTTTTGCCTCAAGTGTTGACTAGCTGTGTCTTTGCATGACCATTTACTTGAAAGCTTTCATTTTAAGAGCATTCTCCTTTACACTTTTCAGGTGACTTGCTAGTGCCAATATTGATGGGTTTAGTTCTCTTCTCTGATTAAGCCTGTGGATTTCCAAAATATTTCTGGAATATGATGTTACAATTTTATTTTTTAAATCTCCTTTTCAGCCCAAATAAAAGAAAAAAAACCAAAAAACCCCCAAAACAACAAAATAGATGCTTCCATGTTTGACCTGAATTTTTTAGGGTGACAAGAAGTGGAAGGGGTAAATGCTGATAGCATTAAAATACTGATGGCATTAGTCAAATATACAGGTACAGTGCTGCTTGACTGCTGTAATCATTTAAATCTGACCTTCTGCACAGCCTTACTGGATACATTTGCACGGTGAATTGAAAGAATGACCTAATACCAGTAACTCCAGCTGGAAATGTTTCCTCACACAGCTTCATGCAGGTGCAATCTAGCCACACCAGCCCATCTACAGACAAGAAATATGTGTCCTGCATCTGGTTATGGCAGCCAAAACCCACAGCTGTATCCTGCAAAGAAGAACCTACTCTGTGCAGGGCATAGCCCACCTGGTGCCCAGGTAGCATCTCATGCTGTTTTCATAAATCCCTTTTGTTCCAGCTGCTGTCATATACTGCTTAGTTAGGAGATTAGAGCTGGCACGTGTTACATGGGGCAGCATGAGAAGAAGTTGTATGAGTGTGTATGTAGGGCAAGGACAACATTTTTATTCTGTTTCTGTACTTCCCAGAGGGTTGTGGCTTTTCTTAGACCACCTTCTACTAGTGGGTGAATTTCATCAGTCCCGTTTTCCTCTAAAGGAGCACACCTGATCCTTTCTTTATGGTGAGCTGGTATCCTGCTGCTGACTTCTTGTGTTGGTTTGAGTTAACTGGAGAATTTGAGTGAGAAATTAAACACTGTGTCACTTCACCCAGTTTCACTGAGAGAGAAGAAAGAAGATTGTTTTGAGAATGTTCCCAAAACATCCAGATAAGCCAGTGTGCTTGCGCAGTCAGTCGGCTCTGGGTCCGTGCAGGCTTCAGCAGCTTCTTTCCTTTGTCTCTCTGCCTTTGAACTAATTCAGAGTAAAATCACTAAAACCATTCATTCCTTCCTGCCACTAATCTTTCTGACCGATCTTCAGCTTATCTGCAGCATCATCAAGTGGTGAGATAAAGCTGGGGGAAGGAGGGAAAGGTGGTAGGGGGATTTGGTTTTCCTCTCTTGGGGATTTTGGTCTCCAGGAGGGGTGTGGTGTCTGTATTTCTTTTTTACTGTATATTTCTGTAAATATCTGTTATATCTTGTAAATATTTGCTTGTATATTTGCATTGCTGTAAATATAAAGCTTCATTTATTAACTTCCAGTGTGTTTATCTGAGTTTTAGCCGGGGTTCTAAAAAGGTGGGGGGGGCAGGTCACTGCAAAAAAGGTGAGAGTCAGACCCAGTGTGTGGCTGGAGAAGGGGAGGCTTTGGAAGACAAATGATACTTTGTTAAGTGGTTAAAAGGCATACTGACTTAAATAAGCGTTTACCTCTTGTCTACGCTTTAAAGCTTTGTCATGCCGGTGTAGCTATGCAAGTAAACTCCTCCCACATAATCAGAGTGCCTTCTGCCTGCAGAACGTATTCCAGTTTGGCAAATGCTGAGCACATTAAAACCTTTGTGTTTTTTGTTTGTGTGTTTGGGTTTTGGTGGTGTCGGTGTCGGTTTTTTGGGTTGGTTTTTTTTTTCTTTTTTTTTTTTTTTTCTGGTTGCTTGGTTGTTTTTTTTTCCCCCTCCTGGTATAATTGTGTCTACCCTAGGGCTTTCGTTTAAGTAGTCACGTCATAAAAAAATACCCTACACAACACAAAGCCTTCATGTGTAAACTGAAATCCATGACTCTGTCAAGCCAGGCAGATGTTAGTGGGTTTTAATAATATTACAGTAAACTAAGTCAGATTCTTTAGAACATTCTGACTACAGCTGCGTAGTCAGCAGAGGCAAAGTTAAATCCCATTCACCATCATATTAGTTAACCATATACCAAGTGGTATATGATTTTTTCCATAGCTGTGTTTGAACAGGGATCACTCAACCTGCCTTAAATTGTGTCATGTATTAATTGGGCTGGGGTGAAATCTGCTTAATTTCAGCTTATTTTTCACTAGCTTTATCAACATGTTCCTTCCAGCATACATTACTTTGGTTATCACCTCAGATAAGTATATTAAGAATGGCTCTTGGGTTTAGGCTTTTCTTACTAATTTTCCATTTATTTATTTAAATAAAAAAAAAAATCCTCCCTACAATTTAAGAAAATTGCTTATATTTAACTATTTGCAAGAATTGACATACTGAATAATCAATACAAATGACATTAACATATCTTCTTAGCAGAGTATCACTTGCTAAAGGATGTCATTAGACACACTCAGATTCCCACTTAATCCCTGGAAGTGTTTAAGGTCAGGCTGGATGAGGTTCTAGACAGCCTGATCTAGTGTGAAGTGTCCTTTCCATGGCATGGGGTCTGGAACTAAATGATCCTTGTGGTCCCCTTCCAACCCTGACTGATTCTATGATTCTATGATAATAGTTTTTCTCAGTAGACCCTAATTCAATCTTGCATTTTTAATAGACTGATGTATTTAAATTATTTTTATTTCACACCAGTATTGCTAGTTTTCCTCCAAAATGCAAACACTGCCCTTCAGGAAAAAATGACACAAGTTTTTTTATAATTGGCAAGGCTAAGACCTGGAGAAGTCGTAGGAAGTTATTAGATCACATAGAAAAAACAGTACTGTCTTACATATGAAGTGTAAGTTTCACTCACTGCAGATCCAAAGTCCCCCCCAGAACCAGATTTGCCCCAGAATTAGTCACAGGTTGTTACTGGATTCAGAGGAATCCTGGGGGTCTGGGTGGATGAGAAGCTCAACATGAGCCTGCA
>VWZI01000059.1:10230-22428 GCA_013396835.1 Psilopogon haemacephalus
CCTGGAGGGTCCTGCTAGGCGGCTGGGCCTGGCTTCGCCTGCGGCTTGCTGGAGACAGCCCAACACGATCGGCGGAGGGCCGACCTCATCCGCGGCCGCCGCGGTGGGCTGGCTCCTCCTTAGCCGCTTCCGTAGCGAGCAGGCGCGACATGTGGAGGCCGGGGCTGGCTGGTGCTATACGTGCCGCACGGCGGGCGGCCGCGGCGCGGCGGCGGAGTGGAGGCCCTGGGGACGCTCTGCTGGCGGGGACAGCCGTCGCCAGCCTTGGCAGGACGGTGAGCGTGAGGCAGGCGACGATGAGCGGTCNCGCTGCGGGCGGGCCTTGGAGCGCAGCGGGGCACAGGCAGCTGCCAGGTTTCCCTCAGCCGGCCGCGGCTGTCGTTTTGTTCCGCGGCCCGCGAGGCCAGACATGATTCCCCCTGTCCCGCCCCAGCGTCCTCCCTCTGTTCTCTCGCAGGCCGGGGGCATCGTCCCCCTGCAGCTGTCCCCATGCGGGCAGGCGGGCTGAGTGCGGTGTGAGGGCCGAGGGGCGCATCGGCAGCTGCTCCTCGCAGCGGCGCGCCTGGGCCTGCCCTCTGTGATAAGGAGGTGAACTCAGAAGTGCTGGGCCAGTGACCTCCGCGGCTCTCAGCGCTTCCAAGTGTCGCTGTGCAGTGCAGTAGGAACGACAGCGGCAAGGACTGCTCTCTACTCCAGTGCTGTTAGCTTATTTGCTACCGTTTCCCTGGCCACTCTTAACGCTGGGTCGGTACCTGGAGGTGTGCCAACTGTGTGCTAGCACCGTTTTGGCAACCTCAAGTTATAAAATGAGTATGAGCACACAAACGGGAGTTACGGCCTCTCAGTCTGGCCAGAACCTAACCTGGTCTTGCAGCTTTTTGCTCTTAAGTATGCATTAAAGAAATGTTAAAGGGTACTGGTCAAAAACATGGAGGCATCAGTGCGTATTTTGGCAGCCTGTATCATTGTGATGGTACAGGAAGCTAGCAGTTCTTCATGCTTTATGTCACGTCTCGTGGCTTTGGAATAACAGACCATCCTCTGTAATGCCTGAAGATACAAGCCCAGCTATATGGAGTGTATGATTAGAAAGTGGCCGTTACAGTTCCTTTTTAAATGTCGCTTGCTTTTCACGTCACTCTTG
Organism: Psilopogon haemacephalus; assembly: GCA_013396835.1. Classification (NCBI taxonomy): domain Eukaryota; kingdom Metazoa; phylum Chordata; class Aves; order Piciformes; family Megalaimidae; genus Psilopogon; species Psilopogon haemacephalus. Next base: position 11,375 of record VWZI01000059.1, read on the forward strand.
GTTTTTAAAACTTTGCAAGTACACAAAAAGCAACCAGAAACGCTGCTTTACCATTTATCCAAAACCATATACCTTCATATCCTGGTTAAGAAGAAAATGGCAAGTCTGTTTCTTGGTGGGTGGCATAAGTGCTTCTCTAGCGCAGTGGACTAGGGGATCAGCTTTTTTTGTATCTGTACTGATGTGCTGCTTCCCCTCAAAGGAGACGACTGTGTTGCTGGCCAGTATGTTGATACAACTTTTCTGTAAGTTTTATTTGGTTGGTTTAAGCTGCTTTTTTTTTTTTTGACAAACGAAACACCAGAAGAGAACCAGAAATAAAACCGCTTGAAAGTATCTGAAATGGGAAGTCTGATATTAGCTCTTTTGTAAGTATGTAGGATTCAGGACTTCTGTTTATTTCAGCCGAATATACTCATGGCTTCTGAAAGAGGGGCACAAGTTATTGGTAATGAAGCATCTAAGCAGTGGATACTTGTGAAAATCTTGGCCTAAGATAGCTCTCTGAAGCTGCTCAGTTACTCTGTTGATAGACCAAAAGAAAACTACTATTCTAGTTCAATATTAATAAAATTCCCTTTTTTTCTTATTAATTTTTATCAGAAGGATATTCTGAATTGCCTTGACCATTTAAGCACTAAAGCCGCGTAATTCTTTCCATAATAGCTCTGTGATAGAGAATATGAATATTTTATTTGGAGGTGGTGGAAAGGTCTTCAAGGATCTGTTTATGTGAGAAATACCTATAATTCTTCATTTTGTACTTTAATTCCATTGTGCTTAACTTTTCCATTAACAGCAATTACAGTATGCTTCGGAAATGCAAAGCAAGACTGTTTGGTTCATGAATTTAAGAAATGTGGGAACTCTGAGTAACACAAGGTAAGTTGTGTTTTGAGATATTCATATGAAAATATTGTCTCTGCATTTTGAAATAATTCCTAGACATGGTAAGACCACCAAACTGATACAAAGGAAAAGCATTTTGCATTTTGCATGAATTTGAGAAGTCACGTAGGAAATAATTTGTATACCTAATACAGGTGTCAGAGTATGTAAAATTTCTGTTTATACTGAGAGGATGTGACACAGTACTTGTCAGAGACTTTTCCCTTTCTGATGCAGCAGTTGGAGGCCCAATGAAGGGTGGTGCAGATGTCCGAAATTGCTCTTACCATTAAGCACCTGAACCACATGCTGAACTGGTGTCAATAAATCCTGCACATGAATCCTCCCTAATGCTAAGACTTTCTGTTTTCCATGCCCTGAGCTGTTTCTGTTGTTCCTTCATATAAGTGACATGGAGTGTATTTCAACAACTGTCTGACAAGAAACTTTTTAAAAAATGTCGTGTTCTCTATCAGCAACAGATACTGAGTCACTGCAGATCATAGTAACTCTCTTACTACCATACCCATTAGCAAAACGTGAAATGACTTCAGTGAATTTGCTGCTAGAGATACTCGCCTGCACAGTTAGATGTAGATTGGAAAACTTAAATAATGTAATTACTTTTGCTTAATTAAGCTGATCTAGACTTTCTGTCCTGTAACTTTTTCTACTTCTTTAAAGAGGATAACAGTTACAGTCTCACAAGCACTGTAAACCTTAGATAATGGGGTGGTTTGAGACTCTGAAGAAGGTAAATATATGCAGTAGTTCATAAGCACATTTTAAATAACATCCTATTACCAGGCTGTGTTTGTAATTCCAGTGAGGTGTCAAATGCTGTATGTAGATCTGACATTGATACTGATGTTCCCAAGCTGTTACAGCTACAGTGAGTTTCTTAGAGTCAAATGACACATGCTTCTAACGAAATGTCTGGCTCTGTTTATAGAGTTCAAAACTCAGTTCTTGTACAGAGTCCTTTTATAAAATTTGCTTATTTTAAAATCTAATTCTGTCCTCTTAGGACATGGGGGGTCAGTGTATCTCAGGAAAAAATAATATTTCTCTGTTAAGAGATCTCCCAAAATTTCAAAATTCCATCTCCATTTATGAGGTGAATTGTTAACTACATTACCTTAAGAAAGATAGCTACTTGTACTGTATGGTCATTTCATAGTTACTGTTTCCTCCAAGGTCATGATCTTGCTGTGGTTTTTATTATAGGGAAAAATGCTGTCTTCAATAATTTTCCTCCTAATTATGGCCTTCTATGTCATTTGTAGCTCTTTAGATGAAACCACTTACGAAAAACTGGCTGAAGAAACACTGGACTCCTTAGCAGATTTCTTTGAGGACCTGACAGATAAGCCTTTTACCCCAGAAGATTATGATGTCTCTTTAGGGGTATTTTAAACATTCTTTTACCACTGTAATTGCTGTATTTTTTTCCCCCTTGGTCTTGTAGAGATAATTTAAAATTAGTCCTGTTAGTGTCAACACTTAACATACAACAAGTTTTTACAGCTTTATTATTAGAATATGTATTAAAATATGCCTATTTATACAGATTGGAGCAACTATTCTGGCAAGAAAGTAATGTGCTATTATGTGATTTGAGGATTTTAAATGTTTAGTGTATACAGAAAGAGAATTATAAATGAGCAGAAAAGGAAGAGCACAAAAAGATGGTTTATAGTTTCACAGCAGTCTATATTTTTTTCTGAACACACAGAGACCACTGATATCAGCAGTCACTTTCCACCTGGTGAATATTAGGACAGGTCTGTGTGGCATAGGAGAGATACATCCTGTGTAACGAGTAGCGCAGTTTCTTTGCCCTAGATTCTGAGAAGTATCATTTGTGTTATTCATGAAGTCTACATTTGCCTTGTATTTACTGATGTCAGTCTCTGGTGGAGGGGCAACAAGAGAATTAAATGTTTGGATAGGTGGTTGGAAAGCAGACCAGAGCATACCTGAGGAGAAGCCTGCTGTCATGGGGACGTTGGGTGGCTCCTAGCCTGGTAATAGGAGCCTGTAAGGTCAGCCACTCAAATTCTTCTCTACAGAAGGGACATGCTCAGATTAAAAATGTGTGTTCTATTTGTGTAGGGAGGTAATTTGTTTTACATAGAGTTCCAGAAGTGATTTGTGTTTCTCTCTGTGCTGCTACCTTCAAAACAAGCCTCTCACTACTAAGTTTTCTTGAAGTCACATAACTGCTATTCCCTCTTAATGTTTTACCATGAGCAGGTTACTCTCTACTAGTTCTGTCAGTTAAGGTCTTATGCTTGGGAGCATTGCATCTGACAGTTTTGGTTGCACAGTGCAAAAAAACCCCAAAAAACCCCCAGAAACCCAATAACACAAAACCCCTGTAATTTTCACACACCCTCTCGTGTAACCTTTTTTGTCATAATACTCATTCTTTACTTGTAGCTAGGATAGAAAATAACATTGTTGGTAAGAGTCTGGTTTTGTCCTTAGCAAGCACTATTGGTTGTTTTATGTAGTTAATGTTGCAGAATGGTTTAACTGTTACTGTTTGTTGTATTTTAGCATATGTATGCCCATTGGCCTGATTTTAAAAGCTTAGGACAAATATTAACAACAATATTTTAATCTGCCTGTTTAATATCTTTAGATACATCATTGCATGAAGGTAGTGAGTCATCTTGTATCAAAATTTTATCTCCATCCACTGTAGAGTGGATTGTGTTTGACATTAACTCATTGTGAGGTTCAAAAGTAATTATCTTTACTTTCTTCTTAATTTTTACCAGTACTTCTTTGTGACATAGACTGTGTAATATCATAAAAAGTATTTTGTTATTTCTGTTGGGAGGAAAAGGTTAAGTAGTACCAAGTCTACCAAATAAATTCCAAACAAGCAAGAGCAGTGCTATAGCAAGCCACAAGGTGGCGAACATGATAAAGGTCTGTTACACCTGTGAACTGTTGTGGACTTCATTCCTTCACTCAGTTTGTATCTTTAAATCCAGAGGGAAAAAACTCTCTTTCAAAGAATAGTCATGTTAGCAGAAGCTAAGAAATATTTATCCAGTAGGACAAAATACATGCAGCAGTATTCCATAAAATACTGTAAAAGTATCATAGAAGATTAGGAGCTGGAAGGAGCCTTGAAAGATCATCTAGTCCAACCACCCAAAAATTCTTCTTTGTGTTTCCATGGAACTTCATATGTCTCAATTTCCACTTACTGCCCTTTGTCTTGTCATTTGGCATCACCAAGAAGAGTCCTCCTGGCATTTACCCTTAACATATTTATAAACATTAATGAGGTCACCTCTCAGTCTCCTCTTCTTCAAGCTAAAGACCTCCAGCTCCCTCAGTCTCTCTTTGTAAGGAAGATGTTCCACTCCCTTAGTCATTTTCGTGATTCTGCCCTGGACTCTCTTAAGCAGTTTGATGTCTTTGAACTGAGGAGTCCAGAACTGGACACAATATTCTAAATGTGGACTCACCAGGGCCTACTAACTGTAGCCCTTCTAATACAACCCAGGATGGCATTGGCCTTCTTGATGACCAGAGCACGTTGCTGGCTCATAGTCAACCTTCCATCCACCAGGACCTCCAAGTCCTTTTCTCCTTTACTGCTCCCCAGTGGGTCAGTCCCCAACCTATATCAATACCTAGGGTTGTTCTTTCCCAGGTGCAAGACTCTACACTTGCCCATGTTGAACTTCATTCCATTTCTCCGTGCCCAACTCTCCAGCCTGTCTAAGTCTTGCTGAATGGCAGCACAACTCTCACATGTGTCAGCCACTCCACCCGGTTTGGTGTCATCAGCAAACTTGCTGACAGTGCACTTGCACTCTGTGCTCTCATCTAGGTTGTTGATGAATATATTGAATAGTACTTGTTCCAGTACTGGTGCCCTGAGGTACACCGCTAGCTACAGGCCTCCAACTAGACTCCATCCCACTGACCGCAACTCTCTGTCTTCTTCCCTTCAACCAGTTCCAAATTCACCTCACTGCTCAATCATCCAGATCACACTGCCTCAGTTTAACTACAAGGATGCTGTGGGAGACAGTGTCATATGCTTTACTGAAATCAAGATAAATATCTTGCAGCATAAGTTCCTAAAAATTCACCTTGTATTTTTTAGTACTTCAGAAGTATTGCAGAATTTATGGCAAAATGTTTTAAGCACAGCATTATAAGTTAATCTTTTTTTCATTTTCAATGACACTCTCCAACAGCTGACATACAGCTGTTAACAGTTAACAGCATAAATTTTCTGTTAACTCTTTGGAAACCTGTTTGCTTACAGTGTTTCTGTGACATACAGCATAACATCATGATTAATACTTAATATGGCACTGGAGACCATGTAGAAGAATAGTAAAACCTTTATATTGCTATGTGGGCCTAACATGCCAACCTGCTCTTATTCTGCTGTATCTGGACAGATTTAAGACCTCTGCAGTACTGAAAAGTTTGAACTCTGTCACGGGAGGAGTAGCTTCTTCTTGTGTTTCTTTGATCTAAGGCAATACCCATTCAGCATAAGTGTCAGGACAAACCTGATGGCAATATTAAATAAAGGAGATTGTCTTTTTCTATGTTACTAATCACAAATGTAAATCACTTGTCAAGCACAGAAACAGCACAAACACTAAGGTTAAAGAATCAGACCTTTAGAGTATTATTTCATGGCTGTTAATCCTTGAGATAATCAGAATGCATTGGGATGAAAGTGATCTTACAAGGTCATCTGGTCACCACCCACCTGCAGTAAGCAGGGGTATACCCACCTAGATTAGGTTGCTCAGAGGCCCACCAAGCCTAACACTGTCTCCAGGGATGGAGACACCACCTCCATGGGCAGCTTCTTTCAGCATTCTGCTGTGCTCACAATAAGGAACTTCTTCCTAATATCCAATATAAAACTACTCTAGTTTAAAACCATTGCTGTGTCCATTGTCTGATAACAAAGCATGCCTTTGTTATCAGTTCCTCCCCAGCTCTGTAGGTCTTCAGGTGCTGAGAGGCCACTATAAAATCTCTCCAAAGCCTTGTATTCTCCAGTCTGAGCAATCACTACTCTTCCAGCCTGTCTTCATAGGAGAGTTGCTTTAGCACTCTGATCATCTTTGTGGCCCTCCTCTGGAGCCGCTTCCACATGTTCATGTCCATGTGTTGAGGGCCCCAGCACTGGACACAGTCCTCCAGGTGAGGTCTCACCAGAGCAGACCAGACTTGCAGAATCACGTTTCTCAGTCTCCTGGCCATGCTTTTGATGCAGCCCAGGATGCAACTGGCCTTCTGGGCTGCAAGTGCTCATTTTTGGCTCATGTCTAGCTTTTCATCTACCCCCAAGTTCTTCTCTGCAGGGCTGTTGTCTATCACATCATCCCCCAGTCTGTATTGATAATAAGAACTGTTCCTACCTAAGGTGTAGGACCTTTAACTTGGCCTTGTTGAACTCCACAAGGCTTACAAGGACCTACTTCTCCAGTTTGTCTTAAGTCCCTCTGGATGATATGCCATCCATCTGGTGTATCAACTGTACCATTCAGCTTGGTGTCAGCTGCAAACTTGATGAGGGTGTACTTGATTGCCCTTAATAAGGATATTAAACATCAATGGCCCCAGTATGGACTGCTGAGGGATACCACTTGTCACCCATCTCCATCGGGACGTGAAGCCATTGAACGCAACCCTCTGTAGGCAACCATCCAGCCAATTCCTTATCCAGCTGTGGGGGGTTAGGAACTTCCCCACCACCACCACTAATGAAATTTACCAGACCAGCTCAGACAGCTTGGAAGGTCAAGCTGTATGTACAGCAAAGCAAAATTTACAAGCATGTATTTACAGCTATATACTAATTGAAAACAATACAGAAATCCAAATTGCCTCCTGGACAAAGAAGCTGCCCAGAAGGGGCTCAAAGCTACCCTGTCTTTCTCCCTTTACTTTCTCAGGCAGGCAAACAAAAGCAACCAGCAAAGCTTACATTGTTACTTTTTAGTGGAGAGATTAGAGTGGAGTGAAGGAAAAGTGAAAGGAATCAGTCCTGGAATGCAGTGGGACAAATCGATTACTTTGGGGCTTTTTATCTCTTTCAGCAAAACAATGAATGATACAGACTTAATTATTAATTTTGTTTCACAACCAACAATGTAGTTTCTCTCATTAAAATACTCCAATTAGCCTCAAACCAGCACACGAACCAAACAGTCTACCCATTGAATTTGTATCGCTCCAACTTTGAGACAAGTATGTTGTGGGGGATCATGTCACAGGCCTTGCAGACGTTGAGACAGGTGACATCCATTCCCTTTCACTGTCCACTGATGGAGTTATTCCATTGTAGAAAGCTGTTAGGCTGGTGAGACAGGACTTGCCCTTTCTGAAGCCTTGCTGGCTGTCTCAGATCACCTCTCTGTCCTCCACGTGCCTTATCAGAGCTTCTAGGAGGATCTGCCCCATGATCTTCCCAGATACAGAGGTAAGGGTGACAGATCAGTAGTTCCCAGGGACAAAAATATGTCACAAAACAGTCAGACAGAGTTACTTCCTAGGGGAAGCAAGCTGCAAGCTACTGCTTGTGCTACAGAGTAAGTTTATAGGCAGTCATAAATGGGAGTATTTTTCTCCTCTTATTATATCTAAGTGTTGATATGTAACAGCATGGTAGTAACTGTAGTAGTTTCTTCTGACTAAAGTGTAATTGCCTAGCTTTATTGTGCTACAGAGCATAAAGTATTTGACACTCTGTAAATTAAGTATGACTAAACTATTACCTAAATCATGAAACTATCTTCTTTAGAAGTGCCCTTTCTATTTACCATAATTCAGATCATCTGTAGGTTAACTCCAGTCCAAGTAGCAATGTTCTTTTAAAGTTAGGATAGAAATATTTCTGTTGGTTACATATGCTTTTCAAATGCACTTGTGAAAATGTCAGAGAAATGTGAATTGTGTTGTCAGTAAGAAAGAGAAAATAGATGCTCACTAGGGTAGTGTTCTGAAGATGGCATAACTCAAACAAGCCAAACATCATCTAACTTGAATGTTATTGTGGCATGATCCAGAATCTAGGCCCTTCATTAGGTTTACTGGAGGAAAAACTGTGTTTATTCACTGGGAAACTGTTACTTGCGGAAAAAAAGTTAGGTAAATTAATCCTTCAGTGATACATAAGGCTTCTCGACTTTGAACTGTGTGAGTTCTGCATTGTTAATTTATAGAAAAGGTTGTTACTGGATGATGTTTTAGTCCTTGCAAAATGAACTAGCAGTTTTCTCAAGATGACAGGTCGAAGCTCAAGAGTGTTAAATAGTGTCATTGTGAATCATGCAAACACACTAAGTCAAACTAAACAGAAGGTTTGAAATCTACATCAGATTCAAAGATAGGCAGATTATCCTAGGTACTGACACTCTTAAGTTTTTGATATTTAATTATACTTCTTCCAGGCTACTATAGTTTGGAAAATAGTTGGGAATGTTTTATAGATGTATAAGCTTATCTTTATCTACTGCAGATCATGCAGGATGCAGATTTTTAATTCCTCACTTTTTTCCTTTCTGTTGTAAGAGTGGAGTTCTAACAGTTAAATTAGGTGGAGACTTGGGAACATATGTCATCAATAAGCAAACACCAAACCGGCAGATTTGGCTGTCCTCACCCACTAGGTAAGTTATTATAAATTAGCTACATAATCTGTACAGATCAAGTGAAAATGTACTTCCTCTTTTATATAGCACAGGCACACTATGTTGTACCTTTTTCATAATTAATGCTTTACTCAGTATATTCTGAAAACATGATATAATTTTAATGTTTGGTAATTGTTTGATACAGAGATGTGAGGCAGAGTGCAGTATACTGGTATACCTAAATTAGTCCAAGAATTGTGTAATACAGAATTTTCATACTCTGTTCTGGTCTACAGGAACATCACTACTCATTAAAAGAAAAAATGAACAGCCATGATTAAAACAAAAAAAAAAAAAGAAAAAACAACACCAAAGCTTCTGTCGTAAACAGCGTGATTGCATTATGATCTAAACCTCTCTTTGTATTTAAACAGGGTGGCTCCTTCCCTTCTAGGCTTGAGGGATTTCCTGCTTCATATGTTTATGTGCTCTCTCACTGGTTGTTTTTGTCAAGAATCTGCATTTTTCAGGAGACTTGGCTAGCTGTTCCTTCTGCCTTTTTTAATGCTGTGTTTTGATCCATTCCAGATTTTCTGGTTGGTTTTAGCAGTGAGGGCATCCAAGATACATGAGAAAATATTGCTGTCTCTCCAGAAAATCTGTAATCTCTGCCACTATTCCAGGGAAAGAACTGAGGTTGTTGGTCAGTGTTACTGATGAATGAAATCAGGAATCAGCTAGCTGCAAAGTATGAGCAGTTCCAGTAACTATGCAGGTGCACCTCTTCAATGTTGTTCAAGAAAATTGTATTGGTTGCATAACTGGGAATAGTTTTGTAGTAGTAGAATAGTGGAATTAAAGATTTTAATAGACATAGAATTTACCTGAAGAAAACTCAGTTTTGCTTCAGTGTCTCTATGTACTGGCTGGTGCACAGCACACTAGGTTAATAATTGTTTCCTAACTCCTGTATTATCTGCTAAGGCACAGGCCTAGCAAGGTAACAAACCTTTTTGTTTAGACAAGTGCAGGCTGTGTGTCAGAATCTTTAAATTCTGTGTATTTTGCAGCAAGCATAATTTCCAAACCCTGATTCTGTTTAAGATGACAGATTTTCATGTCACTAACAGAAAGATTTCATCTACTTAAGAAAACCAAAATTCAGAGAATTTGTGTTTGAAGCCAGCTGTAGTTAATCTAAGACATGCATGCTCCAGAATATGGAATTTATGAAAAAATGTTAAACATCTCTCCTTTTTATTGCTCCAGTAGTGAATAAAAATACATGAGGAAAGAGAGAAACTTCAAAATTCTCTGATGGTATTTTTTATCATCTGTGATAAAGAAATTACTTGCCTGCAAACTAGAAATGAGTAGATTCAGACTGGATGTTAGGAAGAAGTTCTTCACCACAAGAGTGGTGAGACTCTGGAACAGGTTGCCTAGGGAGGTGGTTGAAGCCCCATCCCTGGAGGTGTTTAAGGCCAGGCTGGATGAGGCTCTAGATAGCGTGATCTAGTGTGAGGTGTCCCTGCCCATGGCAGGGGGGTGGGAACTAAATGATCCTTTTGCTCCCTTCCAACTCTGACTGATTCTATGATTCTACAGACATTTTCTGCTTCCTTAAGTGGTATTATGCTACACAGTGGTGTTTCCTGAAACATTATACTACATGTTTGCTTACTTCCCTAAGGTCTGAAAAGCAATTTCAGCAAATAACTGATGTCCTAGTGTTCTTGAGTGCTGTATACAAGTATTGCAGCCACTGATTACCTCTGCTGTGAGGACAGGCTGAGAGAGTTGGGGCTTCTCAGCCTGGAGAAGCGAAGGCTTTGAGGAGACCTTGGAGTGGCCTTTCCAGTATCTGAAGGGGGCCTACAGAAGGTCAGGGTAGGGACTGTTCACAAGGTCTCGTAATGACAGGACGAGGGGTAATGGGTTTAAGCTGGTGGAGGGGAGATTTAAATGGGATGTTAGGAGGAAGTTCTTTACAGTGAGGGTGGTGAGACACTGGAACAGGTTGTCCAGGGAGGTTGTGTCTGCTTCCTCCCTGGAGGTGTTCAGGGCCAGGCTGAATGAGGCCTTGAGCGACATATTCTAGAGGGAGGTGTACCTGCCTATGGCAGGAGGTTGGAACTGGATGATCTTTGAGGTCCCTTCCAACTGAAGCCATTCTATGATTTTAAGATTTCTTCCATTGAATGTTGTATATGAGAAATTTGTACATCTTGACTCCTATTAGCATACCCAACTAGAGAGAAATTCTTAAGATGCAAGAGAGACATTTTCTTGATTTTTTTTTAATGACCTCTTTGCTGTCACACTTTTATACACCAAACTGCATTTAGCCTGTGTTTTTGAAGCTGTACATAGTTGATAGTTTGAAAAACAGAGAGTGAAGGGATGGTAGTGTAGAACTAACCCTCTAGCCTAGTTCACAGAATCATAGAATGGTTTAGGTTGGAAGGGAGCTCAAAGAAAATCCAGTTCCAACCCCCCCTGCCATAGGCAGGGACACCTCCCACTAGA
>VWZI01000059.1:24204-37854 GCA_013396835.1 Psilopogon haemacephalus
CTTATCTGGATGTTTTGGGAACATTCTAAAACAACCTCTTTCTTCTCTCTCGGTCAAAACTGGGTGAAGGGACACAGTGTTTAATTTCTCAAATTCTCCAATTAGCTCAAACCAACACACCTTGTTATGGACTGCCTGAGTTCCAGGGCTTTTTAACCCTAGGAGTTCAAGGATAAGACTGATTGGTGATTGTTTTCTTTATCCCAGATGACCATTTTACTCATTTCTCTTAGTTTCCTTAGCTGATGTTAACAGTAATGGGTGCCTTACAGTCATTCTGTGGTTTCAGATATGCAGAAATGGGTGGATAGAAAAGTCTGGAATGGAACCTGTTTCAAGGTCTTTTCTTGATACATAATGTAGGCATGAAAAATAAGCCATAAACTATGTGATAGCACAGATGAAAATAGCGTTTTAAAGTAAAACTTCCCACATGACAATATACTCATTTTCAAATGGTAAATTATTTTCCATCTAAAAAGACAGTGAGAATGGTGATCTGTGTTCTGCTATGCTTAACATGCCCACATATGACTGCTACAAAAACTAAGCAATGGCAGTGTTTTACAAATATCCCGTGTTGTATTTGTGTGCAATGAAATTACAGGAACGAGGGAAGAAGCAAGTAAGGGAAAAAATAGGGGAAATCTGTACTAAAAGCAAGAATGGAAGGGAGTATGTTTCTGCTACAAGTGATTGATGCATCTCATCACCTTTCAGATAAATCTTGTCAGGTGGCTCAGCAGTTCTGGGCAGATCTGGCCTTTTTATGCTTCACTTCCCCAGACTGCCCACCAGTCTTTCTCCACACTGTCTGTGCCTTTCCTAGGCATTCTCAGGGGCACATTATAAGTACAAGCTTCCAGCAGCTCCCCACAAATGATCTATGCTTACAGTATGTATTTTGTTTTCTAGTGGGCCCAAGCGCTATGACTGGACTGGACGGAATTGGGTGTATTCTCATGACAGAGTATCCCTTCATGAACTACTATCAAAAGAATTTTCCACAGCATTAAAAACTAAATTGGATTTATCCTGCTTAATATATTCTGGGAAAGAAGATACTTGATATTCTACCTCATGGAAGTTTAAAGACTTTAACCAGAAGCTAAGACCCTTCCTTGGTTTCTGAAGTACCTGAGCTTAGTTCTGTTGTTGTTTCTCTTGATATCAAAATGTTGTGCAACAAAAATGAAAATAATATATTTTTTCTCTAGCGCTCAGTCTCTGTGTCACTGCTAGAATCTGTGTCCATGTAGTTCAAGTAGTTGGGGTCACCCTTCCCATCAATACATTTCTTACTACAGAAGTAAGTCATGAATTCTTGCTGCCTGTAGTCTTGTTTGGATGTAATGACTGACCCACCTGGTGACTTCTGGCCAACCCACAGATGCTAAACTTATTTTTATGAGATATACACCCAAAACAAGAAATGCCTGTGAATTGCATTGACATAAGTTGTGGTACTGTAAATGCATTACATTAAAATCTGTGACTATTCCGAGCGAATCACGTATCGCAGACAAAGTGAACATGTCATAAACAAAATTACCATGGTAGGTAGAAACTTTTTATTTTATGTAATGCATGTAAATAGAGTTAAATAGTGGTGTGTTCACTGTAAGCATCATGTGGAACTGGAAAGGATGATACACGATGTTGAAACTGTATAGTAATACTTATGCAAATACTTCATTCTGATACTGTGGTTTTTTCTTTCTCATTGTTCAAAGAGTAAAACTATAATTTACAGGACTTTTTTTTTTTTTAATTGAGCAAAAATTAAGATCCAGTCATGGCAGTAAAAATCTGCACTAGTTTTGTTTTGCATTTCCCAAGTGTGGGCTTGCTACCATACTGATGCAGAAATTTTTGCCTTGTGGAACTGAGTACCGTACTTAGGCTGATGAAGCTGTGTCCTTCAGGCTGTTAAAAATTACAAATAAGTTACGTACTCTTGATCTTAAAAAAAGTTTTAAAAGTAACTGAACTGCAAGAAAAATGCTTCAACACTTGTACTGCTGTACTGTTGCCAATGATGGCTTTTAATTGCCTATAAAATGGCAACACAAAGTTCCTGACTAATTCTTGAGGAAACAGTTGTACCATGCTCTTACAGACTGTTTATGTAGGAAAAGATGTCCAGTGCAGACTGTTTTCCTTGTTGGTTCCCCTGATGCTCGTGGTTAGTTTGGCGTGATTCTCTACCAGGCTAGAATTATTGTGGCTAGATGCCACTAAGGTTGTTGCTGAAAAACAATAGGTATATAGTATTGTTGCCCAGTAGTTGCAGTATAAGTGCTGTAACCTGCTATTTTCCATCATTAAATAGAACTACATTTTGGTAGAAGTAGCTCTTGGTTAAATGTTCATGCAGTTTGCATGTTTTTAAACAAAAAATTTTAAATGGCAATTATCTGACAGATCTACTGGATAAATGTTAATGACTTGATATTTGAATCAAGGATACTTCCTCCTGGGCCTTTTGCCTGGTCACTTATAGTTTGTGTAGTTATTTTTCTGACTGACTTTTAAAAAAACTATTTTCTTAAGTAATTTGCATGCAACATGGTTATTAACATGCATCTGATTTATATTTGGAAGCTCGTTCTCCATTCCCTTACGTCTTGTGCATGTGTTTCTACCAGAAGTTGCATGTAGAATTCCTACTTCAATAAGTAAAGGTGGATTTCAGGCTGCGACAATAACGCTAAAGTCCACAGGCCCATATATTGTATCAAATTCTTAACATTTCTTAAAACACTTGCTGGAAAGATTATGTTCAAAATTGGTACAGTTGGGGTGGATTTTATAAGAACACTTTGACGTACCTTGCCCTTCATCCATTATGCTACTATTTATACAAACTATTTCCTGGTTTGGGATATGAGTAACAAATGGATTTAGTCTAACTGGTCAACATAAATAGTGTCAGCAAGTTAGAATGAGTTTTATCTCAGTGTACAAAGTGAATCATAGGACGTGACTCATTTTTTGCTCTAATACTTGCATCAAATTCTAAGTAAGGGCAAGGACTGTGTTGGCCATTATGCTTGTGCAGTGGAGGCACAGGATGAGCTCTCATCCTAACGTCAGATTTCTTATATTGCCCCAAGACAAGTAATTCTTACCTACTATATTTTAATTCCATTACTGACTTGAATAAGGAGAGTGCTGTATTCAGTTCTGTAACCATACAGCAATAGCTTCTTGCTTCACGTTTCTCAAAGAAGAGTTGTTATCCATAAGGACCATCACTGCACCATGACTGCGTTTTCCACACGAGACAGTTGCTCTACCTTCAGAGTACTTTTGAGTGATGAGTATTGACATTTGTAGCTGCAATGGATACTCAGCAAAGTATGTCAGCTTTCACCATCAGCCAGTCACACCAATGATTGTGTTTTTCTGCTTCTGGCCTACAGTCTGAAAGTCCTAGCATGTCTAACCTTGCTAAAATTTATTACTCATGTGTGCAATGGGTTCTCTGGAAATCTTGATGGATTCATGTAGCCAAGCTTACAGCAACTGCTTGCAGTCTGTGTTGCTCACAGAGTAATACATTTGTTTACAGGAACTAGGTGCCTGGGTGCTTGCCTGATTTTGTTGGTTCATTTTCCTTTCCACTTGTGGTAATTCTTAAGAAATGTTACCTCTTCCCTTCAAAGCTGTTCATGTGGTGAAATCATCCATTCTCATTTCCATAAATTCCCTTCTAGCAGCGTAAATAAATGGGATGGAGAACTGTCCTGAAGACTTGGTAGCTGAATAGGGGAAAGGGGGATCCACGGGGATGTTTGTGTTTCATTACTTTTAACTTCTTGTTAATGGTTGAACTCCGTGACTGTGCTTACCAGCTCTGGAATGTGTGACAGTCCTGAGAAGGAAGGCAGATGCTTGCCAAAATACCTAGAAGAGCCTTTAAAACAGAAAAGGCAGCATGGCAGGGGCAGAAGCAAAGGCGGCTATCGAGATTAACTTTACCCCACGGCTTATGTTGTTGGTAGAGCAGAGAAAGTCTAGGGACAAGTTGCATCATGTTATGGCCCCGTAGGGAATGGTATTTTANAGTCCATTTTTGGTTTGTTTGGTTTTGTTTGGTTGGTTTTGTTTTGTGAAGAATCCTGCTTAAAGATTTTTTAAAAACTAGAAGTCGTTTGGAGTTTTGGTCTACTCATTCCCAAACTATCTCCTATGTAAATTGTACTATTGGCAGAACAAAGACAAGGTTCGTGGCCAGTATCAAAGGAGGTAGTCACAGAATCACAGAAACATTCCAGTGAGGATCCTCAAGATTATCAAGTCCAAAGTTCACCCTTAAACTATATCCTCGAGCACCACATCCAAACGACTTTTAAACACATCCAGGATCGGCAGGGTCGGTAACTCCACCACCTCCCTGGACAGCCCCTTCCAACGCCTGAACACTCTTCCTGTGATAAAATGTTTCCTGGTCAGCAGAGGATGTGTCACTGGGGGTAGAATAAATGAACAAATAAAGAGGTGGGTTTTTAAAGAGGTGGGGTTTTTGGGTTGTGTTGTTTTGTGGTGGGTTTTTTTTTTTTCTTTCTTTTTCTTTTTTTTCTTTTTCAGATTAAGGACAGACTGCTTTAGATAAGAAAACAATAGATGTTTAGAACAAATCTTAACATGTTGCTGCCCACTCTAATTTACGGAATCGTTTTTAAAATTGTGTCATGGTGATTTTGTAAGCATTGGTACTTTCTAGATATAGGCTTTTCTGCTAGCCATCAGTGTTCTTTGCTGTAAAAATTAGGAATGAATTGCATGTCAATAGTGTTACACCACAGCATTTTAGAGCCATTAACCAGACATTGTAAGGCCACTTTTACAAAAGTAGCTTCAGAAAAACATTTAGACAGCTAAGAGATGATGTGTTTTAACATTCATTAAGGAACCAGATGCGCAGCACGGTGTAAACTAGTCTGACACATACCTGGAAGTAAGACTAAATTTCCACTCATGCCTTCATGCTGCCTGAATGTAAGATTGTCTTTTGTACTGATTCCTGAGCTTATCTATGGCTAACAGAAAACGAAATTACTGAATTAGTCGGTCTTTTTTTTTTTCCCTCGATTTTGCTGTTTGTGCCTTTCAGATTATAACGGTTACTCATGGAGTCTCGTATGTACATGCACATAAATTATTAACCTCAGCTCCAAGCAGGTTTTTTTTTTCCAATACAACGATCAAATGCAGTTTTGCATTCCCTATCAATAAAAGGCTGTTTCAGTGCCTTCCTCTAAAGACCAGTGCCTTCACGAGGAACATGCTTTATCTTCTTTATCTTAGTTTCTGTGTGAGACATACTGCACAAACGTCATCTGCATCTAACCAGGAAGAAACTAATTTGAATTAGGAATGCTGTGGGAATCTAGAGCATTTAGCACCTATTGAAAAAACATATGCCCTTTCTCACCAGCAACTAAGAACAACCCAGAAAACTTGAAGCAGATTTTGTTTACCAGGCTGGGTGCCAGGGCAGTGTACTGTTTAGAGGGGCTTGCATAGGGTTTAACCACTCAAGCAAACTGATAAGGGGATCTTGGTGATATTTAGCGCCGTTCAAAGCAGAACAAATAATACTACAGAGAATCCTGTCAGGGCTGTTTGGCCCTGCTCATCCCATCTGCAAGACAAGAGTGATGCAGGAAAGCTGATACCTGTGGAATGTCAGCCTGAAGTGTAGTTCCCCTTTGGCGACTTAGGTTTTCAGGAACAGCATTGATACGACTTGCAGAGTGCTGCTGCGTGTGATGGCTTGGTAATGTGAGTTGCTCTAGCTTTTGCTAACCTTGGATGTTTCAGCTCTGAGTGATAATGTGAACGCTCGGCTGAGAATCGCCAGAGCACACTAGTTAAAGTGGAGGGAAATGGGACACATCTCTCCGGTAATAAAAGATCTGGAGAAAAGCAGATTCAGAAGCATGGGTGGATCAGCGCACCGTGGTTCAAAAGGCATTTCTTCCAGTTAGAAAAGTTTTAGATGGGCAGGGATCCCAAGTTCCTAACAATGTAAACGGAAAAACGCAGCAATGCAAGGCTGTGTAGCAGTGCACCCCGAGAGCCGCAGCGACAAAAGGGCTCGGCCAGCCCCGCCCCGTCTCTTCAGCAGCCGGCACCGGCCGCCGGAGCTACTGCGGCGGCCCGCAGGTCGGCCTGCGGTCCCGGCGCCTCGCCTCTTCGGGCAATGCAGAGCGGCAAAGGTAGGCCTGGGCCAGAGCAGGGCACTGAGCCGCGGCCCCTCCCCGGAGACTAGGCAGGCTAAGAAAAACTGAGAGCCGGGGCGGCCCCACCGTGGTGACTCAGCGGCGTGGAGTACCGGGCTGCCACCGGTATTTCCTGTTCCACCGCCCGCCGCCTGTGTGTGAGTGTGGGGCGGGGGCAGCTGGGCAAAGGCACCCCCGAACCGGAGAAGGGGGTAAGAGGGAGGGGGAGGGGAGTAGAGCAGCCGCAGGTGGAGCCGCGCCTGCGGAGGGGCTCGCAGCCCTCCCGGTTCAGGCGCCGCCGCCCCTCCCCTTTCCTCCCTGCCCTCCCCTCTGCCGCCTTCCCACCTAGGGGCGAGCCCGGCACCTGCGGCGGGAGCCCGCCCTGCTGCGGCCGCCCCGCCCCCCCCCGCGCCCCGCAGGAAATCGCTCGACTCGGCGGGAGCGGCCGCAGCGGACTTGGGCCTGGCCTCGCTTCCACACTCGGACTTGGTGCCGCCGTCGCAGCCCGCTCTGGGACGGCGGGGCAGGGCTGAGAGCAAGGCAAGGCGTGCAGTCCCAGTGCCAGGTCATTTCCCGGGACCTCTGCTCCTACTGCTGACCATCGCACCAGGGCTGCCTCTGCGAGCAGGCGAGTATCCCTGTGTAGGGTGGGCTAGGCTGCCACAGCCCCGCACCTCCTCGCCGCTCCGTTCTCCTCGGGCAGGTGTCGCGCTCCGCCGCCCCTCGCCTCCTCTGCGTCCGGTGCCCCTAGCTGCCTCCTCTCCCCGCTCCGGGGCCCGCCCTGGGGGAAAGCGCTTCGCGACGTCTCCTTTGTGTGCTTTGGGTTTGCGTTTCCTTCGTTCCTCGGTCGCACTTTGCCCCCTTTGTCCGCAGGCGGCGGCGCGGCGATCGCGTTTCCCTGCGGGGCACCCTCGCCCCGTCCTGATTCGGCCCCGCTCCCGCCGCCACGCACCTGGGTGCGCTCATGGCCTGGCTCGGACCGGGGATCGGCTTCGCCCTAACGGGATTAAGCGGCTCTCGGTGACTTTTTCCGTGCTAAGTACTTCCCGGGAGAGTGCGATACTACGTGGGAAGTGGGAGAGATGTCACCGATGGATCAGGGGTTTTGTTTACCCGTGTTTTTAACCCTTAGCAGAGACGGGCACCCGGTAGGCGCACACCCCCGACGGCGGGGGATTGGGCTCCCTTTGTTACACATAGAATTCCTGAAATCTTGATGTTGGCACATCCTGAGTGGATTCCAGCCGTGCCTTGAGCTCTGGCTAACTGGGTCAGGGGAAGTTTCAAGTTATCAGGGAACTGTAAAACAAAGGAACAGGCAGTTCCAAGAGCCAAATGCTTGAGTGCCCTGGCATCTGCCTTGTTTTCGGTGCTGGAGCCCAGGTACGTTGGATTTGCCTCGGGGAGTATCAGGATTGATCTGTCAGTGGCATGTACTTGCTTTATTTGACAACTGTACCCTTACTTTCTCCCTACTTGAAACGTGTTTACATTTAAAAGTAGGTGTTTTCGAGCACACCGGTGTAAGAATCACGCTCGTCTTTCAGGTTGTTTACCTGAAAACTCTCATACCTACAGTGATGTTTTTTAGTTGTTACTTAAGCCAGATGGAATCTGAATAATTTGCTCCCTAGCTTTGATTTATAAACTGGTGTCAGATTCAACAGCTAGGACAGGGTTTGAAAGCTCAGCACCATGGCTGGGCTCTAGCCGAGGCCACCAAATGTGTGCTTTTTTTTTAATTTTAACCTTTGGATGTAACTATCAAGGTGGTATGGTTTAAACAATTACCTCTCCTTTGCTCAGCAAAGTTTAATTTTAAAAGTACAGGGTCGTGATTTGGCTGTAGTTCAGAGAAAAGTAAAACAAATAGGTGCTATGACTGATAAAATTGCTTCTTTAGTTTCTGCAGCATTCATAGCTGCATCTGTAAGCTCTTCCAAACAATGACCCTGTTAGGATCCATGAGAATCCTGACATGTGTGAATCCGTGATCCATGTATGGCAAGGGTAAGGTACTGGAAAACATGAGAAGTTTGCCTGTCCAAACTGATATTTAGTGATAGATCTTTATGCTGCCAGAAGAGGCTTGGAAATACTTTGTATGTAGTAAACGTGCATGGGCCGTTTAGACATGGTCACGAAGATTGTACTTGGTGAAACTGAGTGCTTATCCAGGCTGTGTGTTTGACTTTTATGTGAGTTTACTGTTACAGTTGCTTCCAGGGTGCTATATGCAAACGATTTCTTATGCCCTAAACATTCCATTAAGGTAGTGGTAGTGACTCCTCTACTCTTCAGAAAAGGAAGTGGGGATGGATTAGAGAAACAGTATCTAACTTATGTAGTATTCTGCATTGCCCTGTGTCGCAGTGTCAGCCACTTGCTGCTGTGATCACTGCCACTTACACTGAGTTTTTGTGAGCCTAAAGATGGTCATTTGGAATAATGGATTGAGGTTAGGGTGATACCAATAGTTTGTGTGAACTATAATCTCAACAGAATTATTCAGAACGAAGCATCAAAGTAATGAAGTGTCTGATACTTCTTTGATTGCTTAGTCCCCCCTCTCCCCTTTCCTGATTCAGTGTCTTCTAAGGACAACCAGGAAATCTTACTCAGTGACCAGAATAACATTTGGGCACTGACATGGTTCACAAAATGGGGCATATTGTGCTTTTCTAAACGCTAAATATTTTAAACACCAGAGAGTTCTTGGATCCTAATAATCCTCGGATGGAGAAAGGCCTAATATTGCAGGCTTAGTACAAAATTGCATTTAACTCAGAGCTAATGCAGATGATTTGGGTGTGTGTTTTAACAATTAGCAACATTGTCTCCAGAACTTCCTTGTAGGCTAAAGGAAATCTCTTTTAATGCTGAAATAACCACATTTGCCATTTTCAAGGACATTTGTGCCATGTCTTCATCGGTTTCATTCTATTGTAGCAATCCTGGAACCAGTCATTGTAATAACAGGAGAATGAAAGCACAAACGTGGTGTAATGGCTACACTTTATGGAGGTTAGAAGTTTTCAAGTCTGGTTTATTTTCAAACAGGTATGAAAATACTGGCTGCTGGGTATATTTAAAAAAAAAAAAAAATTACTAAATCTGACAATTGAGCTGTGATGACATCTGTATGAGGCCTGTGAGTCTTAATCCCAAACTACAGTGGATTTCTGTGAACTTTAGGGGGCTCTTTCAAAATGAGACAATCTATTTGTGAAATAAAATGTTTACAGCAGTCAGGATATAAGACACAGTTTTTAGGCTTGTCTTTTAATAAACGGAACTTGCCATAACGAAGATGATTTGCGAATGGTGTGTTACCTACAACGACTGCAGCACTAAAGTGGCTGTGACTGGGTTTGCATGGCTCTACACCATGATGTGTGGACACCATTGCACGTCATCTTTCACAGTTAAAGGTATAGTTTCAGTACTGTGACTGAAACTCTAGGTTGGTTAGGAATCCACAGAGAAGTACTTGCATTTAATTTCTACACAGATTTCTCTCCCAGATACTTTTGTGAAAAATGCAGCTGTTCAACCACAGGGTGCTTTTCTCAGTTATCTGAACCTATCTTCTCCCTCAGGAAAAGCAGAATCATGTTAGATCTTTGTCTGCTTCCATATGAAGTGAGTTTACTTCTTGGCTCCAGAATCCTTGGGGCCTTCTGTTACACTTTAACAGTCTTTTCCTAACAACAGGGTTATCCTAGTACTACTTCAGAAAGTAATTTTAATTTTTTTTAAAGTAAGTTCTGATTTAGAATTTACTTTTTCTTTCTTTCTTTGTTTTCTTTTAAAGAAAACAAAATCTCTGTTTAATAGTTGAGGGCCAAGGCTGTTTTTTTACTTAAATATAACATAATTAACACGAGTACTGACTGCAGTTTGGGATTAAACAGCGTCATGCAGCAGCAAAGACCATTCCAGGTCATTTCACAATTTAAACTATTGAAGTTTGGCTTGCTTTTTAGTTTTTTTGTTATTGTTGGGTTTTGTTTTCTTTTAAATCAAACGACTGCTTTTTGTAAGTGCATGTTGCTAGGGAACATTGTAGATTTCTGTTTCGAATGAGAATGCAGACTGTTGCAACTCCTTTCTGTTCATCGTTAGATGACCCGTTGCAGTTGTGAATGTATTTAGGATGTTTATGATCCAAGCTTAGGAATGATGGAGTGATCTGTGGGAGTTCTGGTCTGCTATCTTGTATGGCATCTATTCTGGCGTGTATTCATCAGCAGCAGGCCTTGTTTTTAGGAAACATGAGCCACCCAAGTCTTCCTGAATTTAGGTCAGAATTGTCATTGTGTATCTGAGTGTTGGAGCCTCAGGTAACCATGGTTCCTAATCTAGGAAGAAAAGGAAACTCATTAGTGTTGTATTTTCACATGTGTAATGTGAGAAGACAATAATGTGTGATGGAGTAAGGAGCAGAAAAATATACATCCCCTGTTACTCGGACCTCCAGTACCTGTTCCCTTTCCGTGCTGTTGTCTTTGCTTCTGTTTTACATCAGCAATGCAGAACTGGTTTTGAGAAGTTTCTTTTTATTTCTTAAAGGTATGCAGAGGGTAATAAAACACTGGAACAGGCTGCCCGGAGAGGCTGTGGAGTCTCCTTCTCTGGAGAATTTTAAAACCTGCCTGGACACAGTCCTGTGCAACCTGATCTAGGCATACCAGCTTTAGCAGCGGGGGAGGGGGGAGAGAGGGGGATGTGAGGGTAGACTAGACGATCCCCATAGGTCCCTTTCAACCTATCTCATGCTGGGATTATATGATTTTCTTGGGTGTGGTCTATGTACATGTGAAATGTCTAGTTAGGTGTGGGGATGTTTTCATTAGGTAAGCATGATTTCAGATGTTTTGGAGCACTTTGGAGTTTTTCTCAGTGACATGTCTCCCAAAACCACTTTTTTGTCATTACTCTGTCATACGGAACTAATTCTTTAACATCAGCCTGCATCATATAGACAAACAGAGCCCAAACTCTGTAATAATGTTTGGCTTCATGTGAGCTAAGTTTTCATGTATTTGTTCAAGCTGTTTATTTGCTTTGCTTTTTATTTTTGTTGTTGTATTACTTCTTGTTGTTGGGGTGGGGGGTTTTGTGTGTTTTTATGTTTGGTTGGTTGATCTGGCTTGTTTTGTTGTTTGTTTTGTGTTGGTCTTGAGGTTTATTTGGTTTTTAAGAGACATTAAAGAAAACCCATGAATCTCTCCCGCAGGTCGCTGTTAACAACAAGGCTGTTTGTAGTCTGACTTGCCCCCTCTATTCTAACATCTGCCTCATCATCTATCTCTGCTTAATAGACAGCAGATTTGACTGCTGGTGTCTCTAGCCTCCTTAGCACAACTTTATATAAGCTGATTCTGAGAATCTCTAGTGACATATGGACTGTTCAGGCAAGGGACAATCTCTAAGGAGGGGTCAAAACCAACTACAATACATGAACCTCTTCAAAAGAAGTTTCCAGTTTCCTTGGTTCTCCTTTGCCTCCATATTGTTTCAACAGATCAAGCTTTACGTATGCATTGATTGTTTTTTCATGTATTTCTGAGCTACATGACTAAAAAAAACCCCGTATTTGTTCTAAAAGTTAGCATTTGCCTGTCATACCTACTCTCATTGCCCCAAAAAAAGATGTCTAGAAAAATATATTTGCTTCTTTGCTGTCTTTGTGAGAGAATTCTTTGGTCTGTAGGTGATAGAGAATTTTGTGGAGAGAAGAAAGAAAAGATGGAAAGTAATTTGGCTAATGCACCCACAATGTTTGTCTCCTTTGTAGTGGGGTCTGAAATGACTGAAGATGTGATCATGCTTCTGTGATCAGGTTACATGAAGTGCACTCTATGTCTAGTTGAGAGAGTATGACTCTTTCAATCTGTCAAGAATTAGAGCAAAAGGAAGCCTTTGCTTTGATGTTATAAATATTTCTTTAATGCAGAAAAGTGCTTTTGTCATTCCATCCCCATTCCAGGAAATGTCTTGCTTTCCAAACCTCCAACTGCAACTGAGTCTACAATTTTTACAGTGTGAATAAAAGTAAGAAAACTTCAGAATTGCTTTTGCAAAAATCTTCTATAGTATTTCAGTTTAAATCATTGCCCCAGTACTGAAAGATATGTGTATTTTTTTCCTGTTTCAACTCAGGAAGCACAGTAAAAAAGGGTAGACAACTTTGGAACAGAGAAAGAGAAGATGAGAGTTTCCATGAAGTCCTCATTTGCTATTGCCAGTGTAGCTTGGCAAGGCTGTGTCAAGTGCTCCAAACCTTTTGGTGTGTTGCCACAATGCAGTGTATCAGTCTGATAGAAATGCGTGTTACTGGAATTTCTTTGTAGGGAGAGGCTTAGCAGAGAATGTAAATATTGTGAATAAGCAAAGAGTGCTTTTAGCTAAACTGTGAGGTTTCTGTTATCTCTTTGATTTGGCTGAGGAACTTGTGTTCCTGAAGTTAACAGAAATATTTTTCTTAACGGATTGATTCTTAGGCTATATTTGTTCACGTGTGTTCCAAGTTAGGAAACCTGTACTGTGTTCTTTCCAGTAAAACTTGGTGCTCATTCTTCCTGAAAATATATGAAGCCAGAAGCAGGGGAATGGATAGTAATTCTTCAAAAGGAAATAATGAATTGAAGGTATGCAAAGGCTGTTCTTCATTAACAATAGATGTACTAGCAGCTTTGAAGTTCTGTTTTCAAATTAAGTTGCAGGAAGTTGATAAACGGTGAGTCAGTTTTATTCCCTCTAGATACCCATTGATTTAATGAACCATTTAGCCAAAAGCAGTACTTGGTAGTAACTTGTAAGCTGCCCTTCTCTGTGTGGGATGCGGGTTGTGGGGCACCTGTTCTAGTCAGAATCAATTGCTTTTGGCCAAAGATGGACCAGCATTACACTACATGCTTTTTAGACTTTGCATAGAACTCTGTCTTTGGAAAGTACCCTGGGGGAGTTTCTGTAAAACCTGTTTTTTACATTGTAAGGGTAAATGCTGGGGTTTAAAAAATGCTAAGATGGAGGGGACAGAAATGCCAAAACATCATAGGAGGAATTGTGGTAATACTAATATTGCTAACAAACTGACTGGACTTTATCAAAGTATTTCTAGGTTTAAGTAACATCAATATTGTCGTGGACTGCTGTAGTCGGAAGACTTTTAAAAAGATGAGCCAAATCCTGCCCACTTCTTGTCATGTCTTTTCCTAGTCAGTACTGCCTTTGCCATAGGACTCCCAAAGCTGTCAGAAGTCAGGATGCATGCCAGCTTAATGACTTTAGCTGTGCTTGCCGACTTCTAGTAATACTTCACTTTCCTAAGCTTCTTAATACTTTGTATACAGATGTTTGAAGTTGGAGCTAAGTGCTTTTTTTTTTTTTTTTTTTGTGCTCGAAAAAAAATGAT
>VWZI01000059.1:38281-49800 GCA_013396835.1 Psilopogon haemacephalus
CTGAACATGTTATGTATAAGTAATAAAGCCAGCAGTTTTCATCTTAGCAGTTTCTAAGTAGCATGCAATATGAAGACAACAAAAATACAGACATAATTAAAATGCAGTTGCTAAAGTGATTTGTGGCTGAAGTCTTCAGTCTTCTCATTTCATGTGTTCTTACTACATTTAAAAATCTGTTACTGCATAAGTAGGTAATATTTTTATATTATATATAATTATATATAGAGCATATATCTTTCTATCTTAGTCTAAAGGTATTATTGCAACAATTTTTCTTCAATTAGTCTTTGCAATATCCAGAACGTCACTGTACATCTCACTCCACCTTTGTAGCTAGTACTTGAGGTCTTTGACATGCACGAATTAATTACTTCATGGATAAAACAATTTTGACATGATAAGTGACTTCTGGCATTGTGTGAGGCACGTTTGAACGACTAGTAGATATCGTAATGGGAATCTCTAGCTTTCTTAATTCCACACAAGCCACCTAAGGAAATGTTTTTCTATGTCTTTTCTAAATAGGTGGGATAAATACCTTGTAACATGTCCAGTGTACAGAGCTTTCTGGTGTTGAGGAAAAAAGTTGAAGCAAAATCTGTTTTAGTGTGTCATAGTATCTAAAAATAATCTCAAGTTTTCTGTGCAGATCTCTCTTACTCCCTGGATGGATTTGACAGAGAAGTTACCTAGTGCTCCATTAGTACTTGAAAGATTATAGACAGCAGAGATTTAGCAAAGGATTAGTCAATTGGAGAGTGTGCATTATCCATCCAGGCTTAGAACCGTGATTGTCTCTTCAATCATTTTCATTAGTGCCTTATTCAAAGATTGAATTATGTAACAATGACGTTTCTGGGGAATCTGGTGGGAGTTTCTCTCTCCTGCTAACTCTCCAAGCGAGTGAGAAGCGGGGAAAGCGTTATTTTTGTGCTTCGAAATTGCAACATGTTTTAAAAAGGAGTAGTTAACCTAGGTGAAGAGACATGACTTCAGTTGCAGCATCTGCATTTGGATGATAGCTTAGTGTGGTAGAACTCTTGGGGAATGCAGGATGCGGTACAAGAAATACATAACTATTTTAGAAGCAGCAATAGGTATTACTCCCCTTAACAAGCGGGAACTGCTTCCTGAGGGTAGACATGCCAATCTGTGGCAACATCCAGGGTAAGTGTTTAAAAAGCAATCAGTGAGTAACTATGCAAAAACCTATGCTCACCTTGAATCGTGCAGTTTTGAAAAACTGTCACCATAAAAGAGGAAAGTAATTCATACAGTTAATCTTTGTGTGTGTGTGTGTGTGTGCTTTCCAAGGGTGTATATTCTGCAGTTGTGGTTAAAACTTCATGGTTTCATTAGAGGTTTCTGCATGCTTGCTGTCCTTGGTTAGTGGAGTAAGTGGGAGAAGATGTGTAATTCAGGAGCTTGCTGAAGAAGGGATAAACAAGTGTATATTTATCAGAATGAAAATTAAATGCTTGTTTATTGCTTACTGCTTATGTGACATGTGTGTTCATAACCCTCCTCCCATTTAAAAAGATGTATTTTTAATTTTATCTGCTGTGAAAATGAGCAGCTTCTAGAAGTGTAAAAGGTCACTTTGTACGTACAACTTCTCTGCTAGGAAGGATGAGTTTCATCATATGTAGGATTACTTTTACCCTAAAGGAAAGTTAAAATTATTAGAGAAGAGTCAAATAAGGCTGTTCATGTTGAAAACTTTAAATAATCCAGAATGCTTTCTTGTACCACACAACTTGAGTATTTGGCTTCAGAAAATTATTTCTGTTCATAGCAGTTTCCATCAAAAACTTAGAGTGTATGTGAAAGGGAATTGTCGTTCTTTCCCACCTGCCTCTATATGAGTAGCATCTACAGATGAGTGTCTTTGCAGCCTGTCTAGTCTGTCATATCCTTATTGTCCATCAGAATGCTGTAACTTCATTTCAGACATTGCAGAGAAGTGCAAAATGTGAGAGGCTTTTGTTCAAGAGTAAATTAATGTTTTTCTGTTGGATTGGAATAGTTTTGTGTAGGCAAGACTTAAAAGAGTTTGGAGTAAAACTGTAACTGTTTGGCTATTACTGACCTTAGATTTATCCTATAATTTTTCCAGGAGTGCAGTTCCTCTCATGGTGGTAGCAACAGCAAACTTGTCTAGAGAATAGGCTGTTGTCAACAGTTTCCAGTGTCTTACCAATGCAAGTATTCTTCAAGCTGGTTCTGAGTTTCTGCTGTCTTGTTAATAGTGCTTGTAGGACTTTCTGTTAAAGTTCTGTCTCTTAAAAGAAGGTTTTAGTACCATGTTTTTGGACACAGGACACTGAAGCATTCTAGACTGTAACTTCCTTCGATTATTTCATGTAAGTTATCTACATGCCAATCTCTTTGACTTCTACAGCCACTCTTTACAGCTGATAAAATAGTACATGAATGCCCTTGATACTTGAGGAGTGGTGCTGGGAATTGATGGTACATTCTGGCAGAATTCTTTGTTTTCAAGGTTTCTTTGGCTAGATGGGTAACTTTCATTCTGATAACAAAACATTCTAACCTCAGTATCCATTTTTGTCCTTGTTTTGTGGCAGAGATTGCATGGCTTTCATCTACTACTGAGTGTTAGTCAGTAGCAAAGTGCAAAATACACTACTCTATTAATACTTGTTTTTATTTCCAGCAGTCTTAATCGGGCGCCTCCCTTCTTTTCAGGGAGAGGTTCAGTTAATGCGATTGTTGTACACTTTTGGAATTCCAAACTGGTTAAGATGTATTTGGATTATGCTTGGATTTGCCATTCCGACAGTTTCACAAAAGCAGAAAACCTGTTGTCATTGGACTGTAATAGGCATCCTTTTTATACTTTCATTAAAACTTTCAGGGAACTAAAGATTGGTAACCTTTGCCTCGATGGCAGAGTAAACTGAGTTGAAAAGAAAAGTGTTGTTTGTTTTGTTGGATGCTTATTCTATACAACTGGAATAACCAAATTAATAACTCATTCTTACATCAGCTTACCACTCAACTTCTAGAGTGACTCTGTCACATTCATATAACAAAAGGTGTTTTAAAAGTATGTATGTGTATTGATACATGGTGTTATTCCTCCCTAGGTCAGTACCCTACAGTTGCCCATGTTTAACTTTGTGAGGTTCATCTCTGTCCATCCATCCATGCTGTCCAGGTTACAGCCTTCTGGTGTGTCAGACATCCTTCCCAGTTTTGTGTCACCAGCAAAGTTGCTGTGGGTATGCACTGTACAATTTTGAGCAAGCCGAGCCATTGAATCAAGACTACATTGAAACAAAAAGCCCATATGCCCTGTGGAGATACCAAGAAAGGAAATATAAGCACGCTTCCTGTCTGTTCTCTATTTACTTTGCAGAAATGCTTTGTTACCTTGTGCACAGGCTTGTGCGGATGTCTGATGAGTGACAGTGCCTGAATTATTGCAGAATATCTCCTTTACTCTAGCACTGTTTCCACTTGGTTGTCAGGGAAGCTAAAGCAGGCCAAACTAACCAGGGAAATATATTTTCCCTGTCTCTAGGACTTGAGTGTCTCAGGCTTCACAGTCACTTTTTTGTGATTGCACAACTTAAATGAAACTTTGTTTTTCAGGGAGCAAACAACTGCACTGCCATCTCCTTGTGTGTGGGACTGGGAGCACAGCTGTACATCAAGCCCAAAGCATCTCACAGCAACTGGGCAGAGACATTCAAAAACCATTGTTCTTCACAAGGTACTAGTCAAGTTGTGTCAGTTACAACTGGCCGTTAGTTTAAAACAATAAATTTGTGTCATGTGCTAAAAATAATGTTAATTCTCTTAGTGGCGCTTTTAAAAGGTGTTTTAAAACTGCATTTTATATTGATACATTGAAATCAGAACCAGTTCTTTGAGATTCCTGAAACAGCTTGAATCAGTTCACACATATTTGGTGAAAGCTTTATCATGTACAACAGGTCTGCAGAAGAGGAGAGACTTTTGCAATGAACTCAGGATTCTTCTGAAGTCATCCACAGACCTTTACCAATTCAGTCTCTTAGCCAAACATTGGTAAAGAATAGATTTAATCTAGGCTGATGTCTTCAGCAAATATAAATATTTAGCATGGATTTGGGGTTAAATAATTTACTTTAAGCACAGAGGGTAATATTAATGCCTTGTGACTCATTAGAGGCCTGGGAAACAGAATAGCCACACACAGGGAAAGTTGTTTTGCTGCATATTTTCTTATAGTACATCATTAAGGTAAATATAATCCTTCTGGCATCTTAACCTTGCTTTTGAAACCTTTTATCAAGTGCTTCCAGAGAGAATATCAAATGTGTCTTTAGTGGCTTGTTTTTATAATCCATTAACATGACAATTTTACAAGAGTAAAAGGTCTTAAAGCTCATGTGTCACAAAACTGTAATTGGCTCCTGTTTCATTCTTGGGAGATGAATACCTATTGCTGCTTTTGTAATCTACGTATGGGTTGTTCTGCTTTCCTGGTTTGTGAGGTGTTTAACCAAAGCTGCTCATCCATTCTGGGAGTGATGGAAGAGGATGGGAGAGAGGCAGATGATAGTAAAACTCTAAAGGCATGATGAAAGAGCCACAAGGAAAAGGTGGCATTCTATATAGAATAACAAGAGTGTTCTGTGTGGGGAAAACATGACCCAACTGCATCAGGAAAGCATAGCTAGGCAGGGTTGAGATCTCCAGCAGACTACAATTTTCCCCAAAATAAAAAGCTTTCAAGGACATTGTGTGCCAGCCCTACACCAGTGAATGTGGATTACTTGCAAACCCACTTCTGAGTGAAAGAAACACACAGGAGAAAGATGCCTCCGTAGCTACATCTAGTCACTTTGTCTATGGGCTCCCAGGAGTTGTATAACTGGCAAGCGAATGATTGAGGTGGCAGTGTCCATCTGCTTCCTCTGTGATGATTGTTCTCAATCCCTTGGATTCTCACCAGCTTGTTTCCGTCCTTCTTGAAAAACAGCACCAGAAAGTGAGCACAGTACCTGAGCTGGAACCTTGCTGTTATGGAGTAGGGCTGCAGAACTGCTTTGTTTCTAATGAGCTCATCAGCAGAGGTTTTGCCAGTATAAATAGGATGGGGAGAGGCAGAGCTTTGAAGAATAATTTTAGAACGCTAAAGGACTGACTTAACTGAAGAACTCCTGTATAGAGCTTTGTTTTTTAAATTATCCTCTGTAGCAGATAAAAAAAAGTTAACGAGAAAGTTTTGTGTATGCTACTTGTCTTGAATTCTGCTGTTGTTTTGCTTGTTCTTAGTAAGTGTAGTTATCTCCATGAGAATGGGATCATTGTTTTCTTTACTGTGTGGTTTTAATTCATTAGAGTGGTAGCAGTTGATTACCGTGGTAAAGTTTTTGAATGTTGCAGGGCTTGACTTCTAGTAAGGGAAGGCAAATAAATTGTTAAACGTAGAGGACTTTTTTCACAGCCTTGCAAAGAGCAAACGAGAAACACACAGAAGAGAGGAAGGAAACAATACATAAGCAAAATGAATATTCAAACAGAATGTGCTCAATATGGTGTCTTCTGTTTAAAATTAACAAAATGAAAGTCTGGAAGAGCTTTCTCTTCAAGTGCTGATAGACACTCTGGAGTTTGAGGGGAAAGCCACTACATACGTGTTGTTTAAACTATTTAATTCTTCAGAATAACAGTACTAGCTTTTATAGCTTCTTAAACTGATAGGGGTTAAAGTGATTGTGCCAAAGAAGGTTACTTAATTCACATAGTCCGTAGAAGAAGCAGGGCAGGGAGAGCCACTGTTAAGTCCCTGTTTCCCTTTATTTGCTTGTCTTACCAGGGTAATTTTCAAGACCTTGCAGTGCAGTATAGAACACTGCACACAGAAAAACGTGTTTAGACTAAAGAGAAGTTATTTCTTCATTCTCCCCACTTCTAATTGATTATTACCAAACACCTCTGCATACTCATACGCTGCTTTTTATCTAGCGTGTGAAATACGCGATACATCTGTATTTTCTAGTTTGTATAATCTTTACAAAGATGTAAGAGCAATCTTCTTGCTTTACAAAGATGTAAAGCAGTCTTCTGCCTTTTATCAGAATAAACCTGTAATGTGTAAGAGGTAGCAGAACTGGTGACTAATGTTTCACAACTGTTGAGAAAAACATAACATATTACAGTATTTTTTGTGGTTAATTTCTCTAGTGCTCTTTCTGGTTGTTCAGTATATAGCAGTGTTTCTTACACTTTTTTATGAGCTTGAATTTGCAATGAGCTTAGAAATTGAATTTGATTTGTAATTGTTAATTACATGTTTTAAATCTTTCTAATTTGAAGAACCCAGGTAAATATCTTTGTCTAGATTAAAAACAGAAACAAACAAAAAGTTAAAAAAAAAAAAAAAAAGTGGACAAGTGAGCCACAGAGAATTTTGGACTCTTGATTACCCCTGAAAAAGTATGTGTGAAATACAGGATGCTGTTTGTTTCGTTCCATGTTTCTTCCAGGCATATCTATGTTTTCTAAAATATCAGTCTTAGAATTGCTGCTTTGAAACCTGAGAAAAGGTGTGCATAGCTGTGCATCCTTACATTAGACAAGAGATGGCCAGCATGCTGGAACCTGAACTTTATGCTGCTTAATCACAAACTGTTCTCTGAAAGTGAAGATGAGGAGCAGACTAATGTCCACATGACTCTCCTTTATGCTGACACTGGAGTCATGCAGCATAATAGGTAACTTCAGGTGGAAGGGGACCTTGGGAAGTTTCTAGACAAGTCTTTTGCCAAAAACAAGGTCAGCTATGAGATCAGAACAGGTTGCTTGGGGCTTTACCCATGTTGTGTTTGAAAACCTCCAAGAACAAGGATGATACAATACCTCTGTTGCCCTGGATCCATGGCTTGACAGTCCTGCTGGGGAAAATGTTTTCATCTTACATCTATCTGAAGCTATACTTTCTCATAACTGAACAAACCCAGCTACCTCTACAGCTTGCTTTTGAAGGGCCAGTGGTTCAGCCCCCACCATCTTGATGGCACTTCATGGCACTCACTTCTACAAGTGCCTAGATCGTATTTATGGCTTCTCATCTCCACTCCCCCACAAGACAGAGACTAAGATTGCTGTGTATATGTGTGACTTACCCCAGTGTAAAGCTGCATGTTTGAACCATATGTAGCTCCTGAGTAATTCGAGAGTCAAAGGTCAGCTACCTACACACCCTTTAATCCTGAAGGTTGAATCTGTTGGGGCCTAGCTTACTATATAAGGAAGGAGATGTAATTGGATTTGTGAATCGTTTACGTAGGACTGGGCAGACTGATTTGTGTGATTTTGCTGGCTGATGACAAATAGTAGTCTAAAGAGATTGCCTGAAAGGGAAAAGACTGTTTAGCAACATGGTATTTTTAGAAAATTCTACAGTGCCTTTCATCGAGGATCATAAGCAATTGCTCAGAAGCAAAAGCAAAACCGAAGTCTCTGTTCAGACAGTTTAACAACTGAACTTTCTTGCTGAAATCAGTCTCCCATTCTTCAGGGAGTTACCTCTGCCATGCTGTCCTGCATGAAGGAAAACCTGGTTTTCAGAGGGACTGGTTAAAAGGGTTGACAGTAGGGAGGAGGTGAAGAGAACCAGAATCACAATATGGTAACCACTCCTGGTTGCTGCAGGCAAGCTGCTAAATAGCCATAGTGTAGCGTTCAATGGGTGTTCCCATTGTGCTGATGCTGAAAGCAGCACAGCTGCTTCCTTCAGAGTAACATTAGATAGTTAATGAAATAGGTCCTAGGTTTTCTATGACTCAAGCTGCAGCAAGTCATTTCTCTAAATTAGTGCTATACAGGCCTCTGAACATTCTGAAGTGTACAGAACCTTCATAGACAGAACATAATTTTTGCTGGGTCTTTTGTCCCTTTTCTGCTTGTGTTGCTGTTCCAGTCCAGTTTTGGGTAGTTTGTATGTGTTCTGTAACTCCTGATTCACAATGGTCTTGAGGCCTTTAGGAGAAGCTGAGTAAGGAGTAGAAATTATATCCAACTAGACACTTAAAGATGCACTTTAAGCTGCAGTTCAGGAATTTGGGTTTGTTTTCCTTTGGCTTACAAGGAAAGAGAATGGAGATGATGTCCTCTCATTGAATAGTCATTAAGTGAATCGGGTGCTTTCCCTTTTCTCTGCTACAGAAAGCAGGAACCTATGATGTTGGAGGAGTCATGTCACTAGTGGAGTACTCAACAATCTTGTATTCTTCCCTTTTTCTTTTAAATGGCTTCGTCCTCCCCTTTAATGCCTACTTGTGTATCCAACTTGGGAGGATAGCTCCATCAAAGGACAGAGAGTATTCAGAAAAGCCTGAAAGTCGATTCTCCTTGGCTAAATTGCAGGATGAGTAACTTGTTAAATTGTTATGTTGATAGTTACATCAGTCCATGCCATCATCATGGGTATCTGGGCACTTGGCCAAGCTCTACCCTGAACATAAGCACTAGAGGTCACTTACTGCTCACATTTACAGACTGGTATGGGATGATTCATCAGACCATTGTGGAAGAGTAGCTGTTTGGTTAAGGAAAAAAAGAAAGATGAAAAAGAAACTAAGAAAAGGTCTGTGTCCTTTGTGCCCTTACAAGTGAGACATATTGTGGACAAATGTGGAAGATAGTAAAATATGCCCAGATTGATTGTCTTCCATCTGTTATTGCAGGAAAGTGAATGGAGACAGACTGATAGGCCCATCCCAGGTGGTGATTTGTGGTAAGGGATTGAAAAGCAGCCTATATTGCTTGCGCAACTCTGGTCAGTTCTTGCATCTGTGTTGAATTTACCTTAGGCTAGCTAAGTTTGTTAACCATGGTTGCTGCCCTACAGTTCAGGGAAGTACAGCCTTATGATTCCACCGTTAGTGGTAAGACTATGGCTTTGATAAAGGCACAGAACATGCCAAAGTGAGGCTTTAGGCCAAGCCACAGCTTTTGTCTGGAAGAAACAGTAATCCTCCTTGGCCACATGCAAGATAGGCAGACTCTGTATTGTTCTGATCGGCACTGCCTGCACTCCCTAAAAGTGTCTAGCAGGCAGTTGAGTGCTAGCTCTTTAGCTCTTCCTCTTTTGCCAGATTTGGTGTGAAGGGAGGTCAGCTACAGGAGGCTGATGCACTATTTTGTGCTGCCACAGACTGTGAAGAGACAGCAGTCACAGGGATCTAGTGATCCTACCTTAGGTCTGACAGCTGCTCTTTGAGGGAAAAAAAGTATATTGCCATCCAGCTGAAAACAAAAAGTGATCTTCCATCTAAAACTACACAGTCATCTGTAGTAAAGTCCTACTGTAACCTTTCGAAGTGAAAACCATCTCATCTTATTTTCCTTGTGTCTTTTGTCATTTGAAGGAGGGAAGTATTGGACAGTGGCTTTTTCTGCTGATGTTGTGGTGTAGTATCTTTTGCTGTTGTTCCCAGGCAACACTGGCTCTTTGGAAAGCTGCCTCCTAATTGCAGAGATGTGCAGAGAGTGGCAGCTGTTCTGAATTGGCCTGTTGAACTTCATGGAGAAATTCTTGATGCCAGATGCGGTCACAAAGTTGTGAGCGAACTGGCCTCTCACATTTAATTTTTCCAAGTGGTCTTGAGTTTGGTTCTATATGAAGCTACAAGTGTTGCAAGTGAAGGTGGATTGTATCACTCGCTTGCAAAAGTGAGGGGAGGGACCAGATAAAAGAAAAGCAAATTTCATGCTTTCATATTTTTCTGACTTTTTCTTCTTCAAATTGGAGTGCAGGCCATAAAATGTCACATGCTGTTTGCATAATTTTTTTTTAAGTGTTGGCTTAAGAAAATGTTTCCCTTAGTTTGTCCTCATTCTTAATTTCTTCAAGAGTTCAAGTATTGACTCATTCACCCACAATAATGTAACTCCAGAAAACGGTAGCACTGAGAAAAAAAAAATCTTTATTTCTGAACATAAATGTGGTTGAACTTCTCCATTCCACTTTCAGTGAACAGTCAATATCTGCAAGTTTTTGACAATACTGTTTTCTTAAGACATGCTTTTAAAAAGATACGATTACCAGCCTCAAAAACAAAGAATCTGTACCAGTAGCAGCAGTGTTGGCTTTGAGACTGATGCCATCGCCAGTGATGAAGCTTCCCTCCTGAAAACACACAACCAGAAAAGGTAGAAACGGCTGGTGCGTTTCTGTCTGAGAAAACAGGGTTGTGGATACTGTCCAACAACCTCGTGTCAGAAATGCTGCCCGGACTTAGACCACGGGACTCAGCACTCCCATTGACCCTGTGACCAGGCATCAGCTACTGGCCTCTGCCAAGGGCAAGAATACAAGAAATATTTTTGTAAATTGAGAATAACGGTTCTTTTCTTCCCGGGGAGAATGTAAATGTTTCTTCGCCTCCCTGCGGCATTTACAGGCTTGATTGGCTGATGGGAGAGGGAGGCCAGGCCCCGGCAGTACAAAGTCTCTCTGTGGCGTGCTCCTCAGAGCCGGCTTTGTCCCCGGCGGGCTCCGGCTGCCCCCGTCGCCGTGCCGCTCCCGCCGGCCAGCGGCCTATCCAGTTTCCTCCGCCCTTTCACGGGCAGCGGGGTCGAGGCAGGGAACAAGCGTGCCCGAGAATGGCGGATATTGACCGCTAGCGCCCGGGGCCACCNCGCAGGGCTCCGCCGGGAGCGAACCACGGGAAACCGCGGGGAGGGCGGAGCAGGTCGGTAGCCTCCCCAACGCCCACAGGGCTTCTCCACCTGCCGAACTCCCCCGACAACACCCCGTCCCCTGCCGCGGTGGTGTTCCCCAAGCAGGGACCCCGGCGCGGCATGGGACTGGGAAAGGGCTCCTCGGTGGGTCCCGCTCCGCTGCAGGGTGGGCAGGGGGATACATCCGCGGCAGCTTGTGAGGAGCGTGTGCGTGTACCTGACGCTGATCTGCAGGTGTTGCCGTGGGCTTCAAACCCGCTTAATGTGCCTGTGGCCTCCGGACCAGGCCGGGACCACCCACTCTTTAGGCGGAGGAGTTGCGCTTTTCGG
Organism: Psilopogon haemacephalus; assembly: GCA_013396835.1. Lineage (NCBI taxonomy): Eukaryota > Metazoa > Chordata > Aves > Piciformes > Megalaimidae > Psilopogon > Psilopogon haemacephalus. The sequence continues at coordinate 49,319 of VWZI01000059.1, forward strand.
AGGGAAAGAAGGATCGCGTTAGTGAGGGCTTCAGGTTCGCTTAGTTTCTCCCACAGCGCCTGAGGCCGGCCGCTGACACCTCTGGAGCCCAGGACAGGTGGGAATCGCCTGTGTTTTCCCTTAAATAGGAGAGGGGAGCTTCAAGCGGGATCAAAAGTAGCTTTCAGCTCTGCAGTGCTGGCTTCTCTTCATCGCTGGAGGACAAAACCTAGTTTTGTACTTTAAATGCTGGTTGTGCTCAGAATGCAAGTTAGCATTTTTAGCAAAAATATCCCTGTTTCTGTGGAGAAACGAATTCCCAACTTTGAAAAAGAAAGTTCTTCCTCTCCCCGGCCCTTGTTTTTGTTGGTTTGCTTGGTTTTGCTAATTTCTTGCTTTTTAAAATACCTCAAAATTTATGAAAAAAAAAAGTGTTTCCATCACGTTACTGAGCTACAGTAATCAATATAGCTACGAAGCGCCCAGGAATAGCAAGCAGCATC
>VWZI01000060.1:4590-15033 GCA_013396835.1 Psilopogon haemacephalus
TTTATTTTCTTTCTCTCTCTCTCTCTCTCCTCCTTTTTTTCCCCCCTCTTTTCTACGTTCCATAACGGAGCTGCTTTACCTCCAGCTGATGTGTAGAACTGCCAATTACCAGGCTACAATAACATGACCATGCAGTGTGAAAGCTGTACCAGAGCGAGTGATTTGGGATGTTAGGGGCTACAAGTAAAGATACCTCAGTGCAAAGTGGCTTCCACACAGAATGCAACCTGTGAACAGAAAAAGCTTGTGAAGGAGCTGCTGGGTTACCTGCAGAGTAGCTAAAACCTACGTTGCTAGTACAGACATTTACAGGAACTTCCAATTCCCTGGTAGTTTTCACATACACCTAAAAAAAAAAAGAGTCCAACAAACCCCAGTAATTTACAAACACCACTGCCCTCAGACAGTGGTTAGTTAGCTTATGGATAAAAGAAAAAAACAAAAACAAACACAACCAATAAAAAACCCCAAAACCATGAAGGTGCTGACATCACTTAAGGTTTTGAGATTCCATTTCCTAGCTGATGCCAATTTTTCTACCTGCTGACATCACTTAAGGTTTTGAGATTCCATTTCCTAGCTGACGCCAATTTTTCTGCCCTTGGATCAACAAATTCTGGTGGCCAAGCCATCTGCATCTCTCCAGCTGGAAGTCAGTTTGGAAGTTGGAGGGAAGGTGGACTTGTAGGATACGTATCTTAGGTTCCAGCAGACCAAAACGTATCACAGAGGCTGGACAATCTGGGTCACAGTAAGCAGCAGCAGCATGAGAGATCTGTGGGGTTTTGATGAAGGCAAACATTGTTCAGAAACCATGAGCCACAGGACAGGCTCAACCTAAGCCAAAGCTTGAAATGTGAAGGTTCTTTCCATTGGCATCACTGAAGCCCCCAGGGCAGAGACTCACTGCTCAGAGACACCTTGCACAGCAGTGGCTGCAACACCACAGCACTGCTACCCCTGGCCTAAGTCTTCTGCTTTGAACAGTTCTTTTGACCTAAGCTATTCAGAACAACTCCAAGCCGAGGCTCAACCCCCGCCCCCTCCCCAGCCCCTGGGAATGGTTTTGTGTACATCCCTAATCCCAAAGTGTTTCCACAACGTGAGAAAAAAAAAAAAACCAAACCACAGGCACTTAGCTCATTTAGTGCACAAAAAAAAAAAGTTATAGGCCACGATTGCAGGACTGTGAACAGCTCAGTACCAGTAAGGACACAACTAAACCAAGAGGGTTTGCTGCTGCTCGCATCTAGAAACAGGAACTGCTCACAAAGCACTGCTCAGAAAACTCATCCTCAAAACACTTACCCAACCATACACTCAAGACACCTAATTAAAAAGAAGCTGCTGCAAAGCCTAATTGTAACACCACAGAAACCTGACTGGGTTCAAAACAGTGTGGCCAAATCTCAAGTCCAGATTCTCTTCTCCCCCCCCTCCCAAACACTGTTACGTGCAGCCCATCAAAATCCAAATGTGCAAAGAAGTTTCGGACCCACCTCGAGGGGCGCACCAAAAATTTTAGGCTGACTCTCCAAAATTAATTATTCTTTGAGTGGCAGTTTTAACAGCACCATTAACTAGGATCCCAAGGGATTGCAGAATCCCCTGCTCTGACAACAAATGGGTTGATCCTCAAGAACAGAGGGAAGGCTCTGTGCATTTCCTGGCAGCTAAAAAAAAAAAAAAGCCAGGGAGAGAAACCATTCTCAGCCACACCTCCCGATCCTACTGTAGCTCCAAATGGAATGAAACGATCACCTTTGCTGGCAGCAAGTTCTCCACGACACAGCATCAGTTGTGAATTTAGCCACATTTAGGGAATAAGAAGTTGCTGGTACCTTGCTTTCTTGCAGAAGTACTTTGTTGTTGTTTAGTCCTTTGCTTTTAATGATTTTTTTTTTTCCTTCTAAACCGTGCAGTTTGGCCCCTCCCCTAGTAAGCGACTTACTGGGAGGCTTTGGGAAAACACCTAAGGGCCAACCCCTGCCCTGGGCTGCAAGGCAATATACAAAACACAGGAGAGCCACCCAGGCGTGCAGAGCAGCACACACACACACATACAGACTCACACTCGCGTCTCAACAGCAGTGCTCCTGCTGCCTCTTCTCCCTCCCTACCACCTTCTTTGGTTCAAAGCCCACACGAGGACATCCGAGGAGCCAAGGCATGGATCACTCTCCCAAGCCTTCCGCCGCTACACGTCGCTGACTGGAAGGCTGGCGTCATCCAGATCCACCAGCCCCGGATCCTGCTCCTGAGTGCCGTTTTTACTTTGGGGTTCAGAGAGGCCCCGCTCAGTCACTTTGGAAGTTGATTCTCTTGCAGCGACAGCCTGGATCTTGTAGCTCCCTGGCTTGGCCTTGGTAAAAGACTGGTGAAATCCTCGCTTCTCCAGGGCAGGGTGCTTGGCGTGAGGGTTTGGGACCAGAGGGCTGCCGTGAGCGGCTGCGGAATGTGAGGCGGCTGCGGCTGGGCCGGCAGAACGGAGAGCATGGTTGGGTTCGGCAGCAGGCTCGGGATGCTCCTGCAAAAGAAGAGCCTGGGTCAGCTGCAGCCAGCCCACGCCCCGCCGGGAAGCTGCGCTTGCAGATCTCCCTCTCGGAACGAAAACACACCAACGAACACACCACACAAACACACGAAAAAATAAAAACCTCCAGGACGGAAAACACACAAAGCAAAGCTTCAGCCACAGCAGCAGGAGGCAATGTGCTGTTAAGTGTGAGCTTACAGCAGTATGTGACAGCAACATCGGGGCAAACGGCTCCAACTCGGCTCAGTGGCTTTTTGGGCACGGATTTGTAATGCAGAAATCTGAAGCCTGTCGTTTGACCAAGGTCAAACGAAGCCACGCACTGGGAAGGCCACCGCAAGAGACCTCTTTCCAAGAGACAAATGTATCGCACGTACATCAGGTGCTTGCAGCCTAAAGCCTGCAGTAACGCATGTCCTGCTGTTCTGCCTTCGTGGGGTACTGAGCTCCTTCCGCTTGTTGCAGGGACCAAACAGAAACAGTAGCTACTTGATGCTACCAAGAGCATGTTAACAGTTTCCAAAGTAAATGGACCTAGGAAAAGCCTGATCTTCAGGCAGTTCCCTCTAAGTGGCAGGCTATCTGCCTCTGTTCATTATTATTACCTGCCACTGCGTTACATTGCTACTGAGAAAATAATTTCCCACCATTTACCTACTGAGAGACAAAGGTCCCAGGCTACCTAGAACTGATTTGGACACCAAAGTGCCGTTTTAGATGAGCTAAGTTACCCTGCCTGACCTACAGCTTGTACCTCCTCGGGTTCTGCTCTGTGAGGCTGTCTCACAGAGGCCCAGGGCAGGGTATGGTGTTAAATGGTATGACCAAGATGAGGTGTGATGATGCACTGAGTGCTTCCCCCTGCGTGCATGAGGAGCTGCAGCTGCTGCCACTTCTGCCATTGCCAGCGTTAGTACATGACTGAAGGAACCTGCACACCCACAGCTGTCCACAAACCAAGGCTTGTTTCCAGCACCTTGGTTCACCAAACGGCACCACAGATGTGTGCCAGAGATGCAAACACTCATCTGAAGTGAAAGACTGACTTTTCCCCAGCAGTTTTCCAATGGCTCGGCAGGAATTCACCAATTTCACCATACTGGATTCTGCCAACTACAAATTTATTCCTTTTCATCAATTAATAGTGGTGTGTGGGTGTGGGGGTGTGTGTGTGTGTGTGTGTGTGTGTGTGTGTGTGTGTGAAAGAAGCTCTGCAACTGGTTTTTGGTCTTTATAGTTTTGTGGTCAACTCCAAGTGAAGCATTTCAGATGATTTTTATCAAGCCAGGGATGGACTAATGCGACGTACTCCAACAGAAAACGTTTCCTTTAGGAGGACATCACAGGGTGGTGTTAGGGGTTGGAAGGGACCTCCAGAGATCTTCAAGTCCAACCCCCAAAAACGATCCAGCAATGTACATACTACTCTTTCTTAGTAATTTTACTTCCAACAGGAGAAGAGTAAGGGCTGTTAGCACTTAACTTTGCTCGAGTGCACTGAAGGAGGCTCAGATTTTACTCCCCACACTGACTGTAATTTCACAGTTAAGAGGCTGTGCTGCTGCATCCCTCCTAAGCTGTACTGCTTCGGACAGGGTAGCGCCAATTGTATATTACAATGCTTCTATGGTTGAGCTAAGAATTTCATGCAGAGACTTCCAAGCCATGCAAATCAGGCTACGACAGAACCCTTCCAGTTGCCCAGAGTTCCGAGGTGCATTTCTGGGTGCACTCATCTGCATTAGCTCGTGGGGAGCTCAGGCTTCGTTTGGAAACAGAGAAGTCAAATGGAAATGTGAACTCTCATGCAAATGAGCTGGAATACTTTCCTCTCCAACAAGTGCCCACAGAGCTTATCTCCAAGCACAGAGTACGCTTTGCTTTGCAGCGTAAAACACGCAGGGTTTGCCATTTCTCATTTCCAATTGTTTAAAAGTTAAGACCAAAAAAAAAAAAAATAAAAGAGAACCAAAAACAAAACCAAAACCCGGTGCAAACCTGCAAAGTGAAGGATCTAATTCAGGAGTTAGTTAATGACAACAGGCAGCATGATTTTTAGTCTCTTATAGTGCAAATTAGTCTCTAGTCCTAGCCCTCTGTCAAGAAGGCAAGTTTACATGAGAGCCCACATACGTGCTGCATTCACCAGTTCTTGATGTATACCTCTGTATACAAGGATTCGACAGCCTTCTGGCCTGCCGCATCTGGAACACAGTGCAAAGCTAAGATTAGAGTAACCTATACTTGGGGAAAGAAGAGAAGAGAGGGGGGGAATTAAAAAAAAAAAAAAAAAAAANGCCCCACACAAAAAAAAAAAAAAAATAAAGTAAAAGCAGACAGGGAAGAGAAGCTCTCTGCATATTTTCATTCTCCCCACACAGGGAAACAGAATCGGTGAGTGAAGTTTTTACTTAGAGGCAGGAAGCAGCTCCCAGCTGCCCAAAAAAATTAAATAATTGAGAGAACTTAATTAAGAGAAGCACAATATCGATGCAAATGTGTGGAGCAGAGCCAGATTTAAATCATTAGATTTAATTTAAGATTATGGGGGTAATGATATATATATATATATTCAGTTGATTACAGACCAGCCCACAGCCAGGAAGGAAGAACCACAGCTTGCACCACCTGAACTGCAAAGTGTTGACTCTGGACGTACTTGGGGACACTGTGACACCACCACAGAGCCCTCACTGCTTTTCACAGGTCTATGTGCTTTGTGCTGTACAGGTTAAACGTGTGAAATTGTGGCAGCCACATGGCTTCCAAGACCAAGACTTGTCACAGGGCCTGAGTTCAGTGGTGCTAGATGGTGTTCAGGCTATGTTCTCAACTGCAACAACCAACTCATGAGAGCAGAGATCCCTCAGAGAAGTTAACTTCACACTGGGCTCTGCAGCTGCAGGTCCAGCACAGTGGCAGCCTGCCGGTGGCGAGAGTTATTACAACCAAATCAGGAGATTGTCAAACCCAAATCAGGATACGGCCAGTTGATGGCAAAATTCAGCAGTGTGACCAGGAAGGTCCTGCAGGAATTAGGAGGTTTCAATTTTGATTGCAGACTGGTAGTGACAAAGACCTCACTGACCTCAGAAGAAGGTTAGCACTTGCATTATCTACACGTTCAAGACAATACAGTGCACACACAGGTCTGTACAGGTAAGACCAAGAGAAGCTCAGTTAGAACTGCAAAAAAACCCAACATTTTATGGCAGTCTGTAGGAAAGTGCATGCAAAGACACCACCCGACTACAGGACAGGAAAAGGGACAGGAGGAAGGGAAAAACCAGCTGGAACTTCATGTGCACAAGGGAACATCAACTCATCACGTGTTCTCTGGAGCTCAGAATGACATACGGAAGCTGCTGATCTTCCAGGTCCTCTCTGTGCTACAATGGCCCCAGAAATGGCTTTGATCCAGCTGTGCATGTCTTCTGGACTGTCCGCCTGCAGCAAACCACAGCAGTTATCTCTAACCACCACCACCACCTCTCAGCTCCCCCAGGTGACCACCTCCACTCTAAGGACAGCCTCACCCTCCTTCAGCACTCTGCTACTGAAAGCCATCAGGACTACCACTTCCTAACCCAGACATTCCTCTAACTCCTACCCTGAGCTTGCTGTGGCATGCATGCAGTTCTATAACAGAAAAAGTAAGCAAGAAGTGGGTTTATATTATCTGCATGCTCTAGGCTCAGTGAAGTGCCCACAGATACTCCTACAAGAGTTCTGCTGACTCCTCTTAGCAGACCTAACTTTTTTGGGACTCAGCATGACTTTGGCCAATGGCATAACTTCTGGGTCTACTGCTGCACTTGTAGCAGTTATTTACTGAAGAGTTACAGCCAAATGTAAACTTGTCTGCCAAGGGTCAGCTGTGCACTTACTCAGAACAATCCAACAAGGATGCAACAGATTAAACAGTGAACACGCCAAGAATGTGCACATCTGGGATGAAGACCGATGGCAGTTGTCTCCTAATTAGGTTGCAGCTCAATTAAGTGAGTGCATCCACTCAGTAAAAACCATCTGCAACGTGTCACTTCATTACGCTGAGCTGCAGGACAGCTCACAGCTCAGCATCTGGCAACAGCACCTCTAGCAGACCACACAGGCCCTTCTGCTCCTACAAGAGGAACTCAAAAGCTGCTTTCCAGTACTGTGAGCATCACATTCCTAAAGAGCTAGGACAAGCAGATCTTTGTGATTTGTATTACAGCCAAAGATTCAGAAAGTGACCCAAGGATGCAGTGAATAGGGTGCATATGGTTACATATTACCAAACAGGTACTAACAATCTAAATGTTGATGTGCTTCTGTAGATACTTTAAACTGGCAACTAACTTGGACCTGAGAACTCAATTATACATAAAGATTCACTATTTCACAAGAAAAGAATTCCAATATTGAGCTGATGCAACAGAATCCAAAGTCTCAAATGCCAACAAAGCCACACTGGGGGTTCATTGCTATCAGTTGCTGTTATGTGGAACATTTCATGCATGCATCTGCCTGAAATTCATGGCATAGTTTAAACACTGCTTCAAAAGCAGACCAGCTCCTTTGCTTTGACTATGGCAGCTCAAAGTTTAACAGAGGAATTACCTGCACATAAAAGGTTCGAGAAGTTGTTACAATTTCAAAGAGATTGTCTCTCATCATGATATCACTGTAAAGGAAACAGAAATACTTCAGAAATACTTCAAGCACAAGTTTTCCTCTTTCCAAAGGACTCCAGGTGTGCAGGGAGCCTGAGCATTTGTTGTCACAGAATCATTTGTTCTAGGGGAGCTATAGGCTGGATATTAGCTGGGGGTGTGCAGCCTGGAGAAGAGGAGGCTCAGGGCAAACCCAATGCTGTCTACAACTACCTAAAGGGAGACTGTAGCCAGGTGGGGCTGGGCTCTGCTGCCAGGCAACCAGGGACAGAACAAGGAGACACAGACTCAAGTTCTGTCAGGGTAGGTATAGGCTGGATGTTACGAAGAAGTTGTTGGCAGAGAGAGTGATTGGCATTGGAATAGGCTGCCCGGGGAGGTGGTGGAGTCACCGTCCCTGGAGGTGTTCTAGAAAGGACTGGATGGGGCATTTAGTGCCATGGTCTAGTTGATTGGATGGGGCTGGGTGCTAGGTTGGACTGGATGAGCTTGGAGGTCTCTTCCAACCTGCCTGATTCTATCCTATTCTATTCTATTTCCTTGTAGAAGACTTTGAAGATCATCAAGTTCAACCACTCCCCAACTCTGCTAAACCATCTCCCTCAGAACCACATCTCTGGGTCTTTAAACACCTCCAGGGGTGGGGATTCAACCTCTAAATAAACCACCACTTTCCAAAGACCTTTGCACTTCTTTATCACTCTACCACTGTTTTTTGGGTGAGTCCCAAGTAGAAAAGCAGCATTTCTTACTCGTTTTTCAGTCCTGAGGCTCTTCATCAGTAGCACGTTGCTACTATATATATTTTTTTTAATTGAAACACACCACATGAAGTTTAAAGATATTTTATTGTTCTAGTCACACTTTTGTAAGCCCCTACATTTTTATTTTGATCTGTATTCGCTAAGCTGTGCCTTGCTAAAAACAACAGACTGCTACAAAGGCAATTAATTCCTCAGTAATTTGGTGGGGAGGAAATGGCAGGAGAAAGATTGTTCTCATCTAAATCCAGATATTTGATGCCATGTTGAGCCATCATAAGCAGAATGGAGACTCCTACAGCTGCTGCTCAAGGCAGACAGCACCCAGGCACCTCTGCCTCCCTATGGCTCCATGCTCCTTTGTTCCACCCCTTGCCCAGTGCACTCCCATTCCACTGACAGTTCCACTACTGCAGAGCTCTCAGCACCAGCTTCACACACAGACCTACTTGCTGCCCTCCAAGTAAAGAGCAGCACAGATGCACACATCCCTTCCCCATCGTTTCAAGTCAGAGCCCAGCCACGACAAAGCAGTGGACATCCCACAGGGCCACATCAGTGCTGCTCTCCTCACCTTTGTTTGCATTCCTGAACTTTGTGGACCTCCTTAAGTGGTATGACTCTGAGAGGTTCCTTTTCCTGGAAAAAAAAAAATTAAATAAAAAAAGTAAAAAAAGGCAAACAGGTTTTAGCAGAGTGTATCTAACAACTAGAATGCTCTCCAAAAGCCAGTGGCCAGAACAGCTGCCAGCAGCAGACTTCTGTAAATGAGACTTTTGAGACAGTCACTCGTGCAAAAAGTTGATGTCAACTAAAACATAATTTGATGTTGTAAGCATTAAACCAACCATGACACCTGCAACAAAGAGGAGGCAAAAATCATGAAGTAAAAGAAACATTCACTCACCTTACAACCATGGAGAAAGTCACCAACCCAGCCCCCTTGTCCAACCTAGATCAGACAATCAAACCTGGCCTCAAGAAGTTTATTAGGGGGCTGGGTTGTGTTAGAAACACTGGGACCAGCAGCACAGGGAGGTGATGATCCCCCTGTGCCCAGCACTGGGGAGGCCACACCTTGAGTGTTCAGTTCTGGAGCCCTCATTACAGGAAGAACATTGAGGTGCTGGAGCCTATCCAGAGAAGGGCAATGAGGCTGGAGAAGGGCCTGGAAAACCTGGGCTAAGAGGAGCGGCTGAGGGAGCTGGGAGTGTTCAGGATGAAGAAGAGGAGGCTAAGGGCAGAGCTCATTGCTCCCTGCAGCTCCCAGAAGGGAGGCTGCAGTGAGGAAGGGGCAGCCTCTTCCCCTCAATGACAATCAAGAGGGCTAGAGGAAATGGTTCCAAGCCGCACCAGGCTCAGGCTGGGTATTAGGAAACATTTCTGTACTGAAAGGGTTCTCAAACATTGGCACAGGCAGCCCAGGGCAGCGCTGGAGTCCCCATCCCTGGAGGCATTTAAGTAGTGTGTGGAACTGCCACATAAGGACATGGTTTAGTGTTGACCCTTCAGTGCTGGGTCAAGGGTTGGACTGGATGAGCCTGGCGGTCTCTTCTGATCAGAATTCTGTGATCCTGTGATTTCAGTTGAACTGTGACGTTCCTTATTCTAGCAAATGCTACACCAGATGCTCTGGTAACTGTACTCTATGGCCTGGCTTTAAAGAAGGTTCATTGCATCCTAGACCACAGGCAGCTAAAAGGCTGAACTTTGCAGAGCAGGGATAGCACTTGGACTTGATGATCCTGGGGGCCTTCTCCAACCAGAATGTTTCTGTGATTCTGTGAAATGCCAACACCTGACTCCTCCCAACACCTGTCACTGCAAGTGTTCCAAAGCACCCCAAACCCTTTCACTGCAACACAACTGAGGATTACCATTCTGCCAAAGTTTCACACAGCAGGACGAGAGGGAGAACATTCAAACAAACACTTTCACTTCATGCACACCAGTGTTTTCCCGGGGTGGCTGTAGTGAAACACAAACAAACAACAACTTCTTTTACCTCCTAAGGTGTTAAAATGGGCTACTTCAGCTGGCTGCAGCTTCCAGACAAAACAAAAGCTGACAGCTCTGGCAGGACAACTTCCCCTACAATTTCTATTATTTATACTTCACACATTTGTGGTTTTTTTCCAGCAGACAACAAATACCACCCAAATATACCCACCCTCAAGGAGCAGATTGCATTAATGCCACCCAAATATAACCACCCTCAAGGGGCAGTTTGCATTAATGCCACTCAAATGTAACCACCCTCAAGGGGCAGCCTGCATTAATACCACCCAAATATACCCACCCTCAAGGGGCAGTTTCCATTAATGCCACCCAAATATAACCACCCTCAAGGGGCAGTTTGAATTAATGCCACCCAAATATAACCACCCTCAAGGGGCAGTTTGAATTAATGCCACCCAAATATAACCACCCTCAAGGGGCAGTTTGCATTAATACCACCCAAATATAACCACCCTCAAGGGGCAGTTTG
>VWZI01000060.1:16030-31513 GCA_013396835.1 Psilopogon haemacephalus
CCTCAAGGGGCAGTTTGCATTAATGTCACCCAGATATAACCACCCTCAAGGGGCAGTTTGCATTAATGTCACCCAGATATACCCATCCTCAAGGGGCAGTTTGCATTAATGTGACCCAAATATAACCACCCTCAAGGGACAGTTTGCATTAGACCATTTGTCTCTATAGGACAACAAACATACAGAGTATAAAACTCAATGCCTGCAGGTGTTTTTCCCCTCTCCCTCCCTGCTCTTCCAAGGTTCACTCATCCAGTACAACAGAGTTTAAAGCAATACAACCAAGAAGAACTGCAAGATTGCTCCTGGAATACAGACACCCACTGCAGTGAAGACCTTAGCTCAGAAGGGATCATTTTCCACATCTGATATTGCCTGGACGCCACTACAGAATCACAGAACTTACCAGTTCAGACTTAAAATATCCAATTGTGTTTTCATCTAACTGAAAATATCTCCTCTTCCAGTTCTTCATCTGGCAAAGGAAAAATCCAGAAAACACTTAGGCATTGATATAGAAAAGCCATGTCAGCTGTTTCAGACATTTTCAATAGAGAGTTTTAGTTTGTGAGACAGAATCTGCACAATCTACAGCATTTTATATAGTTATATATATTGCACATTTTAATATAATGGTATATATGAAATGTTATTTGTGTGCTGTGTATCTTTATCTAATGCTCCCCAAACAATTCAAGATTCTCCCCAATTTCTTTTTTTTTAGTAACTGCAATAATTAACAATTCTTGAAGCTACCATCTCCTGTGGTAAGAACTTTTCCATCTCCACTGAAACAACTCAGCAGCAAGAACTCTGTAAGAAACACTAAGAGGCAGTGCATTAAAGGTGTCTAACTGGTTTTTAGCTTAAAAAAAAAGAGGGGACACTATAAAAAGCAGCTTTAGAATCCAAGAGAATTGTGTCTGAAGACTCAGAACATGTGGGTCTTGTTTAATCTCAACTAGCTGCCCCTGAGTTTAGCAAGGCACCACTTGTGCTGATGAGTTGGACAAGCAGCCCCTACTGATCCTCTGAACTGAGAAATCAGCTTCTTCTAAGCATTTCAGTGATTTTTAAAGGGTGCAGACATTTAAATTCTGCTTAGTAAGTGAAATAAGGTTCTCAATGTAAATGTAAGATAGAAGAATTCATAGATTCATGGAATGGGTTGAGTTGGAACAGACCTTAAAGATCATCTAGTTCCAACTCTCTGCCATAGGCAGGGACACCTCCCACTAGAACAGGCTGCTCAAGGCCTCATCCAGCCTGATCCTGAACAACCTTCAGGGAGGTTGTGGAACACAGAAGCACTGCATATGGTCCTCGATCACACATTCTGTGCTTCTGTGCTCCACAACCTTCCCAGGCAACCTGTTCCAGCATCTCATCACCTTCCACTAGGCCACACCCAGGATCACATTCTGTGATTCTGTGTTCCATAACCTTCCTGGGCAACCTGTGCCAGTGTCTCACCACCTTCCACTAGGCCACACGCAGGATCACATTCTGTGCTTCTGTGCTCCACAACTTCCCTGGGCAACCTGTGCCAATGTCTCACCACCTCCCACTGGACCAGACTGCTCAAGGCTACATCCAACCTGGCCTTGAAGACCTCCAGGGAAGGGGTATCCACGACCTTTGTAGGCAAGCCTGACCTAGGGTGGGGTGTCCCTGCCCATGGCAGGCGGTGTGGAACTAGATGATCCTTGTGGTCCCTTCCAACCCTGACTGATTCTATGATTCTATCCTGTTTCAGTGTCTCACCATCCCCCTTAACATGTCAAGAATTTCTTCCTAGCTCCTAGTTGCATGCATGTGAAAGTCTCTGTGTGCAAAACTTTTCCTTTCCAGGACCATCAAAACATCTCCAACAAGAGAACACTGAAGAAAATGATGAAAAGAGGTAATGCAGACTTAAACTCAGTTGCTGCTGGAGGGGAAGCCTTAAATTTAGCCATTCTGAATGCTGTCAGTAGTGCCCAAGGCACTGGCAATTATATCTTCTTATTTGCTGTTTTCTTTTGGTTTTTTTTTTTACACCAACTGCTTGGTAAGCAGAACTCTTGATCAGTGAAACCCTGATGCCAAGCACTTACCACTGCTCCTTGTTTGACACAGTAGCCAGCTTTGATAACCGCATTATCCGGGGGGTGCTTAGCAGTAAAATAGGGCAGGTGACTTTGTGACCGTTTCAAGTAACTCCTGTCACCTCCTTCACTACACTCACTGCTTTCTTCTTTCTAAGGGAAGGAAGGGGAAAAAAAAAAAGAGGCAGGAAAATTCAAAACATTCTCAATTATTTTTTAAAGGTCAGGTTATAGCTATGCTAGTTACAGCAGGAAATAATTGTATCACTCCATGCTCACAAATCCCACTGGTGTGAAAGAATTAAATGTTTCAACAGGTATCTAGAGAACAAATGCAACTCTCCAAGGCTCTGCTTCAGCACTTGCAAGCTATAGTGCAACTGCTGAGCATTCTCAATTGCTGACAGACACTCCATAAAGAATGTTACACACCCAGACCCCAGGCACACACAGGTGCTTAGTGCAAACTCGCAACATGACTTAAGGGGGAAACACTTGGAGGTGGCTACAGCAAGGAAAGAGCTGCTTCTAGGGCCACAGGACATCACAACTGACCAACTTTTCTACACAGTCCATAGGCCTTATTTACATGACACTATTCTCAGCTCAGGGAAGTTCCAGAAATAGATTATGGGTTTTATTCTTCCCTCATGAGCTTGTCCAGGCTCTCAAACTCAGTGCAGTTCCTTGCATCCGTGCCATCTCTTGGCAAGGAATGCCTTAGGCTTTATTACTCTAAGGTGAAACAACTCCTGCCCTGTGTTCCAGCTGGTTACACCAGCAGCTTTGTTTAAGAGCCCAGACTGAAAAAGACAGTGTCCACCATCCACTCCTGCCACTTGTGTCTCTGCAGAGCTCTTGTGTCCTCCTCCAGCTATTTCTTTTACACATGGAGAACTAAGCCTACTCAATCTCGTCATATGGAGATGATTCCACACGCATCAACTGCCCTTGAAATCTCTCACCTTTCAGATGGGAGCATAACTGGACAAGGTAATCAAGGTCTGGTCAAGAGTAGGATTTACACAGCAAAAAGGACATTTTCTGGTTTGCTCTTTATTTTCTTTCCCTAGTAAGTCCCAGGGTTCATAGTTTTCCCTCTGCTGCTACTGCAGCCTTAGCTGATGCCTTCACAGCATGATGGTAACTCTTACCTCTCACTTAAGTGGAAATGCTCATTGCATGATCTACTATTTCCTATAAAAATTTGGATTGGTTTTCCCAGAGTCCCTTACACCACATTCATGCTCCCTGAATCTGACTTCCCATCTTGTCTGCCCACAAATCACTTCAGAAAGGTCCTTCTGCAGCAGTTTAACCTGCTCCCATCCTAACTACTTCTGTTAACACAGGGCATATATAACCAGATGACCTTTTTTTTCCTTCCCCCCCTCTTTTCCCGGCAGCTAAAAGACAGAAAGAACTTTGGCACTGTTAACACCAACAGTCCATTTCACACAAAAATGATGTTTTTAAAGGCAATAACTGATATCTATGTGGAATATTATTACTATCATCATCATCACTATTGTCATTAGTATCAACCACCACAATAATAATTCTTTAGAGTCTTGTGTAACTCTCTATAATCTTTTATGAAGGGAAACAAGATTCTCACAGCAGTCTGCCTGAATAAAAGGTGCATACCAAAGTGTCTGCCCCTCTGAGCAAGGTGAGAAGCTGACAGCTACATTGTGGTAGCTGTTCTCACCTGCCCAAACCCAAGCTCCCTCTATCAGTTATGAGCCCCATTAGTTTTAAGGGTATTACCTGGGTAGGGGTAATGATAGGGACACCACCAACAATTTCTGTCTTGTAGGAGACCTGCTTCTTTCCACCTGGGCTTTCAGCCTGACGGTTTGCATTGTCCATCTGACAGAGAGGATCAGACTGCTTTGGTACCTGTAAAGGGGAGTGTGGTAATTAGTGTGCCTTGAAGCTTTATAAATGCTTTAAACTAGCCTGAATCATTACTGGAGAGCTCCATTTATCTTCAGCAGGATTTAACAGATGTCCTTTAATTGTGAAAAGCCTAGAAAGAAGTTTCTTGCAAGGGCAAGAAGAAAACTGGTGCCAATGAAGGCATTTTGCCACTCGTTCTGCAGTTTAAAAATCGAGTCTGTCCTTGTTCTAAGTGCTGCACTTCATCTTCAAGAAGCACTGCTCATTTGTAGAAGAATTGCCTGGTCATTTTTCACTTGATTTCAGTTCCAGCAGTAGTGCCTGTAGAGCTAGCACAGCAGGGCTACCAGCACAGGGCACACAGACTGCCTGAGCAGTGTGACATCTGCACTCAGGTTCCAGTGCTTGGGTGTCACGACCATGTGCTGCCTCCATTAATTCCACCCAAAATGCTAAATGCTGTCCCAAAGCACCCCAGGGGCCTATTTCTAGCCACATTTGAGAGGATTACCTAATAAAGCACAGGAATTCAACTTCCCCAAAAAGCATTTTGATCTAAAATGTGTACTGTGATTAGAGTTGTTGTAAGTGTTTACCCCTTGAACAAAGAAATACACTAACTGGCTTCCTAAGATATGTTCATCTGTAGTATCTTTTCTCTCTCCACAGTAAATTTCAAGTGACTTCACCAAGCAGAGATCCAGAATCTCACAACAAAACATCCTAGCCAGCAACCTCTTGGATCTTGACCTAGAGCATCCAAACTCCTTCAGAAAGAAGGGACACAAACTGTTGTCACACAGGGAAATCCACACGAGACTGTGGCACACTCCGAACTTGACACTGAACTCATCTAGACAAACACAAAGCTACTTTATAGGCTGCTGTGAGTCTAGTTCCTACGCCCAGGGCTGCTGCTTTCACCCAAAAAAAACAGCCTGCAAAGAAGTACAAACAGTCCCAGGAGCACAAGTGTCACCTCGGGCAGCTTCCTCCTGGCACTCAGCAGCTTGCTCTGCTGTGGCCTCAGGCTCCTTCTCTCACTTCCAGTGTCCCCTCAGCCTTGCACAAGGCTTTGCTGACACAGACAACAGGTGGCTGCAGCTACAGGCAAGGCTGGTGCTGAAGGGTAAGCTCTGAGGAAAAGGACCTGGGGGTCTGGGTGGATGAGAAGCTCAACATGAGCCAACAGTGTGCACATGTGGCCCAGACAGCAACTGTGTGCTGGGCTGCAGCAAGAGCAGCTGTGGGCAGCAGGGCAAGGGAGGGGATTGTGCCCCTTGGCTCTGATCTCCTCACACCCCACCTGCAGCACTGTCTGCAGCTCTGCAGCCCCCAGCACAAGCAGCACATGCAAGTGGTGGAGCCAGTGCAAAGGAGGCCACCAAGATGCAGCTGAGAGGGCTGCAGCAGCTCTGCTCTGAGCACAGGCACAGAGAGTTGGGGCTCTGCAGCCTGCAGAAGAGAAGGCTGCCAGGAGACCTTATAGTAACCTTCCAGTATCTGAAGGGGGCCTACAGGAGGGCTGGGGAGGGACTGTCCATAAGGTCTTGTAATGACAGAACGAGGGGGAATGGGTTCAAATTGGCAGAGGGGAGATTTGAATGGGATGTTAGGAGGAAGTTCTTCACAGTGAGGGTGGTGAGGCACTGGCACAGGTTGCCCAGGGAGGTTGTGTCTGCTCCCTCCCTGGATGTGTTCAAGGCCAGGCTCGATGAGGTCTTGAGCAACCTGTTCTAGTGGGAGGTGTCCCTGCCTATGGCACAGAGGGGTTGGAACTGGCTGAGCTTTGAGGTCTCTTCAAACCTAAAACCATTCTATGATTCCCTAGCACACAGCTCAGGGGCCTCACCCTGGCACAGCTTCACGGATGAGCGCTTCAGCCGCCACAGACTCCTGCTTGAGGTGTCAGAGGGCAAAGCCACAGCCACCTCCTCACATGAATGCACTTTCCAACAGGTACATGATGTGCTGGGCTGCAAAGGTTCAGACCTGTTTTGGAATTCTCAGCACTCAGAGTCCCTGAAAACAGGCAAGGGCTCTGGGAAGACTACAATCAGCAGCACATGAAAATTAACAACTGAATGACCTTAATTATCTGATTGAGTAATTGGCCACACTGCGTAATCTCTGAGCAGAGGATGAGTTCCAAGGCTTGTTCCTTCAAAGGCAAAACTGATTTCACCAGCCACTTGGGATGCAAGTTAAACAAATGATAAACAGCTCTCAGACTAAGCTCTCACTTGATGCAATTCATTCCTATTCACTCGATTTCTTGAAGGGGCAACAATTCAAGCCTGGTCCTGGTGTGGGCATCTTATCAAAAAGCCAAGTGAGAGGGCTTGGAGCTTCTGGGATTATTTATTAGGAGCAGCAACATTTTTACAGCTCCAAAGAAAGAGCCACATTAAAATAATGGAAACATCCTGAGATAAACCAAGAATGAGAAAGTCACAGCCAGTTAGTAGTGTAACCTATGCTCAGAGCCCCTTGGTTTTTAAGGGGTGTGCTCTCAAAGCAGTCCAGGTCATCACTTCCCCACAACTGGGCAGAAATTAAACCCAGAACTCCTCTCTCCTGAAATAACTGAGGCAATATGTAGGGTTCTCAGTAAGTGCTAAACAAGCTACTACAAACCAATAGAGTAATTTAACCCTTCTCAGAAGGATGCATTCATGTTTCTTTGAATGGATGTTACTTGACATCAGGAGCATGGCAAGAGATGTTGGCTCAGCATTTTAGTGACACTTTAAGAAAGACAAACTTCTGATGCAGGCCAGTGTACCTCTTCATTGCATAGAATAGAATAGAATAGAGTAGAATATAGAACAGAATATAGAATAAAATAAGCTAGGTTGGAAGAGAGCTCCAAGCTCATCCAGCCCAACCTATCCCCCAGCCCTAGCCAATGGCACTCAGTGCCCATCCAGGCTGTGCTTCAACACCTCCAGGGATGGGGACTCCACCACCTCCCTGGGCAGCCCATTCCAATGCCAATCACTCTCTCTGCCAGCAACTTCCTCCTCACATCCAGCCTCAACCTGCCTTGCCACAGCTTCAGCCTCTCTCCCCTCCTTCTGGCCCTGGCTGCCTGGCAGCAGAGCCCAACCCCAGCTGGCCACAACCTCCCTGCAGACAGCTGCAGAGAGCAATGAGCTCTGCCCTGAGGCTCCTCTTCTGCAGGCTGCACACCCCCAGCTCCCTCAGCCTCTCCTCTTGGGGCTTTGCTCCAGGCCCCTCCCCAGCCTTGCTGCCCTCCTCTCAACACCTTCCAGCACCTCAACATCTCTCTTGAATGGAGGCAACCAGAACTGGACACAGCACTCAAGGTGTGTGCTGAGCAGTGCTGAGCACAGGGGCACAATAACCTCCCTGCTCCTGTCCTTGCAAGTGTCTACTGGGCATTTCAATTACTCTTAAGTATGCATAGTTAATTTTTCATTCTTAAAAACTATCATGTGTGTAGTGAAGAAGAAAAATCACATGGTTTTGGTCTATGTTTTGGAAATTGGACACTCAAGTCTAGGGTGAGTTCTGTACAGCTCTTCCCAACTCTTGGAAAGCCAAGCCAGGGCTTGTTTGCAGAGATAAAAGACTACACTAAAAACTAGAGGCACAGGTTTAAACTCCTAGAGATAGTCTCCATTTAAGTGCACTGTCAAGTATCAATCAAAGCACTTACTGTGATTTTGGTAGCTTTGTTCAGAACGTTTACCCATTCAACCAGGTCCTGCTGATCATTGGCTTGTAGGAAGTATTTTCTCATCCCTGCATTCATAACTGTGGAAAACCAGCAGGAGAAGTTAACACCACTGACACTGAAGAGCAAACAGAACACCAGCATAAAAACATTGGACTGCAGGTGGAAAATCAAGTCCAAGTACTTCAGCTTTTTGCTGCACTGCATTCTAAAAAGCAATCTTAAGATCCCCACATCCATTTGGCAGACATACTTCAGTTTAAAACATCCTAGTTTTTAAATTTTTTTAAGCTCTCCACTTATAGAGCATCACACAAAAACTGCTAAATTGTTTTTTATCCCAGGAAAATAAAGCCTTGAATTTCAGCAGCATTTGCCACTGCTCCATTTCCCTAAGCAACAGAGAGTTTGATCCTTGGGGACTTCACAGCTTCTCCTTTTGAGTCCAGTTCTCTCTTATCCTTCACAACAAATCCATGAACATGACTCTGAACACTGATTTCAACTCTTTTTCATTAGCTTGTGGACAAATCAGTATCACTTACTAAGGATAGGATGTTCAGGACCAATCAGTTTTAAAGTAGACACAACAGAAAACTTCTTTTTACTTTAGTGACTTGGCAGAGAAAGTTTCTTCTTAGTAAGTTTCTCTCTCTACCTGGCAACTCCAGGCAAATCTTTATCCCAAAACCTCAAAGATTTCTGTACAACAGTAGAGAGAAAAGGGGAAAAAACCCCAGAAAATATGTAACTGGTTTTCTCACAGATTAAGAAATTATCTTGAAATTAACTTGTAAGGCAATCAGTGACTAAAACCTTCCCAGAAATTTGTCTGAACAGATTTTGCTGCTCTGCCTAGGACATGACAGCACTTCAGGTCATCCCTAGCATCAAACAAGTGCCAGAAACAGACACATTTTACTCTCCTGCCATCTTTCTTCAAGTGTATTAGTTTGAAGCAAATAGAAATTCAGGACACAGAACTGCACAAGGAATTGTCTGAAACAACAACTTTTGGTATATGAATAAACAGAAAATAAATGTCAACTTTCCCCCTAAAAGTAACAACAACATTTTAGTAACTCAGAAATATTAGAAGCTTTCAGTGAGCATCTTGGACCATTAAGGCTTTTTAGAGCTGGCCCACTGATAGGAGCAACTTCACAAGCAATCAAGGCAAGCTCATCCACAAAGCCATGTGCAGAGGAATCTGTAGATGGCACTGAGCTGACACACTGAGCACTAGTCAGGAATCCCTGAAGCCTTACACACAGGTGACTTCCAACACAGCTGGTGCAAGTCTGGAGGAGCTGCCCTCCCTAGGCCTACAGAAGGCTGCACATGGCAAAGGACACTTAACTCCCTGTCATAGGCATTGCCAGCACCTACATCTGAGCTGAAACCCCTGGGTGAAGGCAGCCACAGAGAACAGTCACAGAGAGAGCTGAGGCTGAGCCCAGTTTCTGCACATGGCTTTTGTCAATGCCATTTGCTTGTCAAAAAAACCATCAAATCACAGAACTGCTTCGGTTGGACCTGCAAGACCACAGAGAATCTGGGATTATGGCAAATTCTGCACAAATTCTTATAAAAAAAAAAAATCACAAGAGGCTTTTATGATTACCTAAAGCTTTACTCAATCTTTATTATCAATAGAAGTAGAAGGCAGCCCAACCAAATTCTTTTCCTTTGGTGCAACAGTAGAGGTTGAAATTCGGTGCACGAGCATCGGCTGAGAATATTTTTAGAACAAGTACCTCAACTCTTCTCTCAGCAATATAGATTAAAATAGTTAAATCACCTTGTTCCAGAGCTGACAGGCATGCCATGACTCTGAAAACACCCATCACTGTTGATCAGCTTATTAATGCCTCAAGAATTTCAAGTGTCTGAAAAAACAGCTCTCACCTACTCCTCGTTAAGCTGCAATAAGAACAACCACAGAAGTCCCTTATGAAGAAGCCAACATTTACATCATACTACAGAAGAAACAGGGAACTGAAGCTGTTTTTAGCTCTCAATTGGACCCAGAACTGCAGAGCAGATTTCTGCAGGATGTGCCTGGTACGGATGCCACACGAAGGAACTTACCAAAACAGAATTCTGCCTTTGGCCGTAGCTTAGTTGCGTCGCTAACCTAGGAGGGAAAATGAGATCATAAATACCACTGTGCACAGAAAAATGTACATCAGGTTATCACAACTGCTTCCCTTTCAAGTGGCTGCATTTGAAGATTAGCAGCACAGCAAGCCTGTTAGGTATAAAGATATACAAATAGAAGTAAAAAATGCTCTCTTAACTGCAGCTCAAAGCATGCAGCCCATGGTAAGAGGACACAGTAAGTCAGACATTCCTGCTCCTTATACTTAAGGATTCATTACCTGAGGAATGTTGAAACCTGAAAACATTACAGTTCTATTTGCATTCTGAAGGTCTACATCTCAGCTGAACTGAAAATTCACACTGTGAAGGCTGTCAGCTGTATTTGGGTTGATTAACATAAAAATAAGAATCATAGAATCAGTCAGAGCTGGAAGGGAGCACAAGGATCATCCAGCCCCAACCCCCCTGCCATGCCCAGGGACACCCTACCCTAGAGCAGGCTGCCCACAGCCTCTGCCAGCCTGGCCAAAAACACCTCCAGGGATCTGGCCCCAAACACCTCCCTGCAGGGGCAACCCATTCCAGCCTCTCACCACTCTCATGCTCAACAGCTTCCTCCTCACCTCCAGCCTCAATCTCCTCACCTCCAGCTTTGCTCCATTCTCCCCAGTCCTGGCACTCCCTCACAGCCTCAAAAGTCCCTCCCCAGCTTTTCTGTAGCCCCCTTCAGATCCTGCAAGGCCATCAGAAGGTCCCCTGGGAGCCTCCTCTTCTCCAGCCTGCACAGCCCCAACTCTTTCAGGCTGTGCTCACAGCAGAGGTGCTGCAGCCCTCTGAGCATCCTCGGGGCCCTGCTCCGGACACCTCCAGCATCTCCACATCCCTATTGTCCCAGGGGCTCCAGCACTGGATGCTGTACTCCAGGTGGGAAGAAGACTCTTCTTCAGGAGCCTTTAAACCCTTGCAGTGTCAGAGGAGGAGAGATGTGGGTGTCCTGGTTTGATGACATTTTTACATTACAAAGCATTTCTGTCAAAGGTGGGGGAGAAGGCCCCACAGCCCCACATCAACACCTTTGTTTGCTTCATGGCCAGAAACATTAACCATGTCTTACAGGACTAGGACAACTACAGAAAGGTACTGTCCACACAGCAGGCACACTTGGGCTGCCCTCAAAGGTGCACCCAGGTGCAAAGGCAGAGGGGGGACCACTCCTGCCCCTGTTCAAAGTGGGATTCAAGATTTCAGCTTTCTTAAGAGGACAACTGTGAGAGCTTTGGGGCAAAGTAAGCAGAGGAGGAAAGCAGGAAGGTTATAAAGCAAGTTCCCAGACATTTCTGTGCTCATCATGCACCCAGCATCTGTGAGATCTTTTAGGAGAATTAAAAACACAAACCCAAGAAACTCCAGGACAAGGAAGGTGGCTTGATGCAGCACGACAAGAAAAGCAAAGAAAGGACAAGAAAGCAGCAAAAAGACATGGGAAGGGCAATTGTTTTTCTCCACTTATTTGCTAATAGGTTGGTTAAGAAGTTATTTGTTAATAACTTGTTTGTAGCAGACACTACTACCATTTCACCTAATTGAGACTTTCAGTTCAGTTTTCTTCCAGGCATTTGTAGGAGTGTTTAGAGAGAGTAATGAACCAAGAGGTTTTTTTTTTTCCTGTTCTATTTGCTACAGTTCATTATTACTTGCAGACTATCACACCCAAAGATGTATCCACAGATGCTTACTTAACTTCAGAACTGCCTCCTCTTTCCTCCAAGACTAATTGGAATCTAAATACTCCTGAAGACCTCAAACACGTCAGAAATATTAATTTTATGCAGCACAAAGAGCTGCCATTTGAAATCATGAGACAAGCCCAGGCAGAAATTAGCCTGTTCTTACTTTAGTTTGTTACCACTGGAGTGCTTGCAGTGCTTCTGTACAATTCAGGAGCAGCACACAAGCAAAAAGCTTCCCAGGTGCTGTGTAAGAGGCATTTGAAACTGTCTATAGAGTTGAGGCCTTCAGCAGTGGCCCTTGGTAGTTATCACTGAAAGTCTTGCAAAGAAGTGTGTTGTCTTACCTTTGAAATATAGGTGAGCTTGATGACTCCAACAGGTGGGGATCCAGAGGGAAGATTCTGAAATAAACCACAGGTTGCAAAGTGAAACCAGTTTACTGTCATATCACACCCAGTGTTTACACCAAAAGCAAATCATTCCACCAGCAAAAAAGGAAACCCCCTCAGTGTTTTTATAGACAATACACAATGCCTGCTCCAAACAGGATCTAAACTGCTTGTTTATTATACACACATCTGCTAATCACCTAAAAACAGACCCACTGCTAGGAACAATACCAATGGCAATTGTTTCAGGGCTTTCTGTATTTTGCTAGAGGAAAAAGGATTCTTGCAGGTCTGCATCCAGGAAATCCAGAAAGAATACTTTTTCCTTAGCAGATGTTGGAGCCTTGTGCATTTTCCCCAGGACAAGAGGTGGCACTCAGCTGTTATGCCTCAAAAGATTTTCCAAAAAGGACTGAAAAAAAGATATTAAAAAAAAAATAAAGAAACAAACCCAGAGAAATAAACCAATCCAGTCTTCTCTGCAACAGATTGAAAACTAAATGAGAAAGAGCACAATACTTCCTCAAGCTGCAGTTAAGCGTCACCATCCCTGAAGGTGTTTAAAAGGAGGCTGAATGAGGCACTTAGTGCCATGGTTTAGTTAATTAGAAGGTGATAGCTTGGACTGAATGATCCCAGAGGTCTTTTCCAACCCGGTTAATTCTGGGATTCTGTGATACTTACTTGGTCCAAAAAAGAGCCAGCCCTTGCTTTAAATCCTTAGCATAGAATCCTCAGGGCTGGAAGGGGGCTCAAGGACCATCTAGTTCCAACCCCCCTGCCATGGGGGTCAAGGGACACTTGCCACTAGATCAGGTTGCCTCATCCAGCCTGGCCTTAAAAACCTCCACACTAGTTCTACCATTTACTTAGCTACTCACAGCAGCTAACAGCTCAGAAATACAACAGCTATGGGACTGGCAGTCACAAAAAATGGTTGACTTAGAATCATAGAATGGTTTAGGTTGGAAGGGACCTTAAAGATCATCCAGTTCCAAACCCCTGCCACAGGCAGGGACACCTCCCACTAGGTGACTTTCTGATACTCTCCCTAATTTTATCCCTCCAAGTGAAGTGTTGCATACACTTTTCCCCAACACATTTCTGACTTTTACAACGGCCTTCTGTGTTCCAGTATTGTTTTTCCTTTCTGCAGGCTTCCCTGGCAGCTGTAAGAGTGGAACTGCATCTGCTTGCTGACTCAGCTTGAGTGCCTTTCCTTGATCCACAACGCCTTGGGAACTCTGACATTGCACTGAGCAGCCTAATGCTGCCCATTTGTCAATGGTTGGTTTCTCCTCCATTTCTCTCTCAATGGTGAGAAGCAGGTTAGGTTTCCTGAAATTTCATTTACAAAGTCTGTCCACTCCATCCAAATAAACTGAAGTTTTATTTCATTGGAGCCTAGACCAGTTTTCATGTTAAGATAATGACATGTGGTTAATGATGGAATTGAAAACATCGTTTCTCTATCCCAAGCACAGATCCAGGCTGGGTGGTGTGCGGCTGAAGAGCAGCTCTGAGGAAAAGGACCTGGGGGTCTGGGTGGATGAGAAGCTCAACATGAGCCAACAGTGTGCACACACAGCTCAGACAGCAACTGTGTGCTGGGCTGCAGCAAGACAAGCATTACCAGCAGGGCAAGGGAGGGGATTCTGCCCCTTTACTCTGCTCTCCTCACACCCTACCTGGAGTACTGTGTGCAGTTCTGGAGCCCCCAGCACAAGAAGGACATGGAACTGCTGGAGAGAGTCCAGAGGAGGCCAGATGATCAGAAGATGATCAGAGGGCTGGAGCACCTCTGCTATGAGGACAGGCTGAGAGAGTTGGAAGTTGGAGCTTTTCAGCCTGGAGAAGAGAAGGCTTCTAGGAGACCTTATAGCAGCCTACCAGTATCTGAGGGGGGCCTACAGGAGAGCTGGGGAGGGACTGTTCACAAGGTCTTGTAATGACAGGATGAAGGAGAATGTAGTGGCTCTGTAAAAAAATAACAACTCTCCAAAAACTAAGAACTCCCCAAAGCTAAAGCAGTGCATGAAAATCAAGAAGCTTCAGCTTGCCTCTTGCAAGGTAAACCTTTCATTTGCACAGAGGAAATAAGAAAGCCTAAGGGGAGGACTGTAAGAGGTGTGCACTGCACATAGGATTATTTTTAACACCTCTGAAGAAGTGCCACTGCCACAGCCTCTCAACCTTTTGCCCAGATGGCCTGGTTACAGCACAGGAGAAACTGAAAAGATGAACTGCTCCATCTCACTCGCTGAGATCAAGGTTTGCAGCCTCTCTGGTTTCCAGAAAACCTCTCTTCTTTCTCCTTGGTAAGAGCTGCTAAATGATTCCATCACAAGTCACATCCAGTCACTTGCACACCCAGCTGCAGGTGGGGAGATTCAGATTGGATATGAGGATGAAGCTCTTCATGAAAGTGGTGAGGCCCTGGAATGGGCTGCCCAGGGAGGTGTCTGGGGCCACTTCCCTGCTGTTTGCAGCCAGGCTGGATGAGGCTTTGTCCAGCCTAATCTAGGGTAGGGTGTCCCCACCCATGGCAGAGGGGTTGGAACTGGATGATCCTTGTGGTCCCTTCCAACCCTGACTGGTTCTATGACTCATTTCAGGGCTTTTTAGGCTCCTTTCAGCAGCCAGGTCCTACTGCATTCTAAGCCTGGGCTTTCTGGTAAAACAGTACAGGAATATTGTTCTGGCTGGCAGCTGTCAGCTGGCTCAGATCCCCCACTTCTACTATCTCTGTACTCAAACCTGAAGTAGTTACCTGCTCTCCTCTGTGCCAGAAAACACAATGATGTGTGCAGATTGTAGAAATAGCTTTTGTATGATGGATGGTGCCCATCAGGATGGACACAAGCTCTTCTCATTCACAACCTATACTGGAACTGAAGGAAGCCTTAGAAATTGCCTTTCAATGGCTGACTCTGCTGAAGTAAGAAAACTACCTACTTGCACACAGGGTTTAAGGTGAATTACAAGACTTGTGTGGTAAAAACAGTGTGTGACCTGGCTCATCTGGTTATCCTTTACAGTACTGACCTGTGGGAGCCTGCAATGCATGTTCAGGACATTTAATAGAGTTCATCATGACTCCAAACTGATCTCTGGTGTCAAGGTGGACTCCAATCCCTGGTGTCAAAGTGGGCTCCAACCCCTGAATCTCCTATCCAGATTGAGATTCCATAGGTTGACAATTAATTTATGTCCAAGTTGTTTTGGAGGGTTTACTATTAAGAGTAATGTCTTAAAGGACAGAACATAGTTCATATTTGTGTTTCACTATTAAGTTGCTTTGGAGGGTTTACTATTAGGAGTAAAGTCTTATAGGACAAAATATAGTTCATATTTGTGTTTCACTATTAAGTTGTTTTGAAGGGTTTACTATTAAGAGTAATGTCTTAAAGGACAAAATATAGTTCATATTTGTGTTTCACTATGAAGTTATTTTGGAGGGTTTACTACTAAGAGTAATGTCTTAAAGGACAAAATATAGTTCGTATTTGTGTTTCACTATCAAGTTATTTTGGAGGGTTTACTACTAAGAGTAATGTCTTAAAGGACAAAAT
>VWZI01000060.1:31568-45311 GCA_013396835.1 Psilopogon haemacephalus
GTCTTAAAGGACAAAATACAGTTTATATTTCTGTTTCACTATTAAGCTGTTTTGGAGGGTTTACTATGAAGAGTAAGGTCTTAAAGGACAAAATATAGTTTGTATTTCTGTTTCACTATGAAGTTATTTTGGAGGGCTTACTATTAAGAGTAATATCTTAAAGGACAAGATATAGTTGGTATTTCTGTCTCACTATCAAGTTATTTTGGAGTGCTTACTATTAAGTGTAATGTCTTAAAGGACAAAATATAATTTGTATTTCTGTTTCACTATTAAGCTGTTTTGGAAGGTTTACTATTAATAGCAATATCTTAAAGGACAAAATACAGTTCATATTTGTGTTTCACTATTAAGCTGTTTCGGAGGGTTTACTATTAAGAGTAAGGTCTTAAAGGACAAAATATAGTTTGTATTTCTGTTTCACTATTAAGTTGTTTTGGAGGGTTTACTACTAAGAGTAATGTCTTAAAGGACAGAACATAGTTCATATTTGTGTTTTACTATTAAGAGTAAAGTCTTATAGAACAAAATATAGTTCATATTTCTGTTTCACTACTAAGCTGTTTTGGAGGGTTTAATACTAAGAGTAATGTCTTAAAGGACAAAATATAGTTCATATTTCTGTTTCAGATGCTGCACATACAAGCAAAGAAGGAACACTGATTGTACTTCTTTCACTCAGGAAACTATTTCCCCCCTCCTCCAGCTTCTAGGTCCATGGGCTGAGACCATTTTTAAGCCAGTTTGTTAAAGTATCAAAGTGGAAATCAGCAGAAGGCAGAAAAACTCATGGCAAGGCCACCTCACCTGTGGGTTGTCCATGTACCACACCAGGCTGTCTTCTCTGGTGTCCAGGATGAAGTAGCGCCGCAGGAATTTGCCACTGTTCTCATTTTCTTCAATGTCTAGGAAACCACAAATGCGATTCTGACGATCCACATAAGGCATTTCTGACCCTGCACATCACACTGCAGAACAGAAAACACCCAGATTCAGCACGGTTCCTCATCACTAATTTCGAAGACCCATCAGTGCCTACCCATGACCTTTGGAGCGGTTTCAAGCAGCAGCTTAAAGAAGAACTAAAGTGAAGTGAAGCTTCCCCCAGCACTGAATTTTTACACCGGACTTTCTCACTTCTTGGAGGCATCTCTTAAAGGTGTCAAACACCCTAAGTGCAGACCTTGAGCATCCAGCCTAGCTTTTACAACATCAGCAAAGAACAACTAAAGATTCACCTCCACGACTTGCAGCAAACGGTGAGACAATTAGGGTTAGACTTCCTTCCTGGGCATGGCCTTTCATGGGCAAGAAAGGATCTTTGTCAATAGCTCTGCTGTCCAGAGGGATTCCTCAAGGCAAATTCAACAAAATGCTTTCAGGAACACTTCACCTTTTCCTTTTCTCCCATTTAAAGAACTGGATGCTAACAACGTCCAACAACATCCATCTTTTCATCCTGGGATAGTCAGAGTGGGCTCCCGTGTGCAGCAGCACAGATGTCAGGGAGTGACAGGACTGGGGGGGACTGGAACAAAGCTGGAAATGGGCAGATTCAGACTGGACATCAGGAAGAAGTTGTTCAGCACGACAGTGGTGAGAGGCTGGAATAGGTTGCCCCTGCAGGGAGGTGTTTTGGGCCAGATCCCTGGAGGTGTTTTTGGCCAGGCTGGCAGCAGCTGTGGGCAGCCTGCTCTAGGGTAGGGTGTCCCTGGGCATGGCAGGGGGGTTGGAACTGGATGATCTTGGAGGTTTCTTCCAACCTGGCCTAGTCTAGTGTAATCTATTCCTAGATAATCCTTGTGGTCCCTTCCAACCCTAAGATGTGAACATTCTTGCCTGCCCCAAACTTAAATCCTCAAGTACTAACTTAGAGGGGGGGTAAGCGCTCTGTAAATTTGGGGTGGTTTGGGGGACTTTTTGCCCATTTTAATTTTTGTTTAAAAATTTTGTTTAAAAATCAGAGTGATGCCAATCTTTGTTCCAAAACTAAGAAACAGCACACAGCCAAAAATATTAAGAAGAAGGCAGAAGGTTTCAGCACTTCACACATTTCATCTTCCAGCCTCCAGTCTGGAATATGGAAGCTTCTTTTTAATATTTCTTCAACTTGTTTTCCTTTCCTACTTCCTTAATTTGTTTGATTTAAATATGACTATAAACACAGACAGGGAGGCAGATGCCTGACAGCTCTCTGTAGCCAGCTCTTGATGCACCCCAGCAAAACACACCACACTTGGCTAAGCACATTTGGAAGTGCTGATTTGGAGGAGCCAGATCTCCAGATAAGCACAGGTTTATTTCTGAGCTCCAGCTACTGAAATATGTAGATCTATGCTTGCATTCACAGCTGGCATCTCAGATGGCTAATTAGAATGTTAAGTCAAATTTTGCTTCGACTACTTTGAAAAACAATTACTTTAATATCTGTTTATTATCATGGGTTTGATCCTCCAGTAGAAGAATTTCTAGTAAGCAGTTTTTTAAGATCTTCCCCGTGAGGGTGGTGAGGCAGTGGAACAGGTTGCCCAGAAAGGCTGTGGAGGCTCCAGCTCTGGAAGTGCTCAGAGCCTGGCTGGATGGGGCCTTCTGCAACCTGCTCTGGTAGAAGGGGTCCCTGCCCATGGCAGCAGGGTTGGAACTAGATGGTTTTTGAGGCCACTTCCCACCCAAACCATTCTATGATTTAACTGCATCTATAAAATAACTAACCTACTTTATGCCCAGCACTAGCATCTCCTGTGAGCCCAAGTTCAGTACATGAAGTGTCCTGGGATGCATTAAGAGAAGCGTTGCCAGCAGGGCAAGGGAGGGGATTCTGCCCCTTTACTCTGCTCTCATCAGACCCCACCTGGAGTACTGTGTGCAGTTCTGGAGCCCCCACCATAAGAAGGACATGGAACTGTTGGAGAGAGTCCAGAGGAGGGCCACAAAGATGATCAGAGGGCTGCAGCAGCTCTGCTCTGAGCACAGGCACAGAGAGTTGGGGTTGTTCAGCCTGGAGAAGAGAAGGCTTCCAGGAGACCTCATAGTAGTCTTCCAGTGTCTGAAGGGGGCCTACAGAAGGGCTAGGGAGAGACTATTGACAAGGTCTTGTAGTGACAGGACAAGAGGTAATAGGTTCAAACTGGCAGAGGGGAGATTGAAACGGGATGTTAGGAGAAAGTTGTTTGCAGTGAGGGTGGTGAGACACTGGCACAGACTGGCCAGGGAGGTTGTGAAGCACAGAATGAGATCTTTGATCCCATTCTGTGCTTCTGTGCTCCACAACCCCCCTGGAGGTGTTCCAGGCCAGGCTGGATGAGTCCTTGAGCAATCTGTTCTAGTGGGAGATGTCCCTGCTTATGGCACAGGGAGGGTTGAAACTGGATGATCTTTGAGGTCTCTTCCAACCTAAACCATTCTCTGATTCTAAGTCTGGCAGGAGGGACCAGATCTAACAGTCCCAATAAAGCAGTATTTGAAAAAAAAAAAAAAAAGAAAAACAGTTGAGGAGATTGCAGTGTCCCAGCAAAGTCTGACTGCTAAGAATGCTGCTGCCTTGGGCTTCTTTATCTCAGCCATTACATTCTAGAGCTAAATGCATTTTTGTGTATAACAAACTTACTTGTCTGAGAGGCAAGACACTCTCTATACAGCTGCAACTACATTATATGCCTATAAACCTTCCATTAAGGGCTTGATTGATTTGGTTTTCTTTCCACCTCCAAAAGGCAGAAGTCTCCTTACTTGAGGTATTGTTTAAATTCAACTCCTTCAAGGAGCAGCAGAATTTACCAGGGTAATGCCAGTCTTACTGGCGTGTTCCTCAAATGCAATACCACAGATCCAAGACAATTTCTGCAACCCAGTTGTAAGTAACAGCAGGAACACTTAAGCACTCTTAAGACAATGTTATGACCCATAACAAACATTCATTCAGTAATTCACATTCTGGCTCTTGGGATCACTTTACACTGAGGCAACATCTCACTAGGAGCACATCAGCAGTGAGGAGTGAGCTCAAGGGTAACTCTTCCCTCAGTCACACCTTAGGCTGGCAGAACTTGGCCATCACACATTGTTTTCATCTAAATAACATCATGACTGGCATTTAGAATCATAGAATGGTTTAGGTTGGAAGGGAGCTCAAAGTTCAGCCAGTTCCAACCCCCTGTGCCATAGGCAGGGACACCTCCCACTAGAACAGGTCGCTCAAGGACTCATCCAGCCTGGCCTTGAACACCTCCAGGAATGGAGCAGCCACAACCTCCCTGGACAACCTGTGCCAGTCTTTCACCACCCTCACTGCAAACAACTTCCTCCTAACATCCACTTGCAATCTCCCCTCCAACACTTCAAACCCATTCCTTCTCGTCCTGCCATCACCAGCCCTTGTCAATAGTCCCTCCCCAGCCCTCCTGCAGCCCCCTGCACATCCTGCAAGGCCACTCCAAGCTCTCCTGGCAGCCTTCTCTTCTGCAGGCTGCAGAGCCCCAACTCTCTCAGCCTGTACTCAAAGCAGAGCTGCTGCAGCCCTCTCAGCTGCATCTTGGTGGCCTCCTCTGCACTGGCTCCACCACTTGCATGTGCTGCTTGTGCTGGGGGCTGCAGAGCTGCAGACAGTGCTGCAGGTGGGGTGTGAGGAGAGCAGAGCCAAGGGGCACAATCCCCTCCCTTGCCCTGCTGCCCACAGCTGCTCTTGCTGCAGCCCAGCACACAGTTGCTGTCTGGGCTGCACTCACACTGCAGCCTCATCTTCAGCTTTGCACCAGCCCAGACCCCCAGGTCCTGTTCCTCAGGGCTGCTCTCAGCCATTCCCCACCCAGCCTGCAGCTGTGCTTGGCATTGCTCCCACCCAGGTGCAGGACCTTACACTTGGCCTTGTGGAATGCCCTGAGGTTGGGCTGGGCACAGCTCTGCAGCCTGTGCAGCTCCCTCAGGATGGATCCCTGCCCTCTGTTGTCCCAAGTTGTGCCAGGTGGTCTCTCAACAAACTACATGGCAGTTCCAGGACACCACTGCAGCTTAATATCCTCGGACTGGCGATGCCCAGACAAGCCTTGTGCCTAATAACAAAATGAAGGCAAATACTGGCAGCAGGCTTCCTGTTTGGGCAGGCTTAGGCTGTGGCCTCAGAAGATGTGAAGAAAATGAAAGAAGGAAAACTTGGTTTTGAAATGAGATACAAATTGATTAAGAATCCCTGAGTAAAACCAGCTGGGTTTTCAAAGCAATTCTCTCCTACAGTGGAATCCTAAGCTTCAGAAAACCTCCTAAGGAAAACCAAAAGAAGGTCCTCGTAATGCTCCATTATGAGCATACAATTAGCTACGGTTGAACTACTCAATACTTTATATATGTTTTTTTTTTTTTCTTCAGGGCAAAAGACAACATTCAGCAGCTCTCAATTGCCATTAAGTCAACTTTTACCAGGAAAAAAAAGCTCTAAATTGACAGATTTTTCTATTTCAAGGTAAAACTTGCTGGTCTCTAGCCTGCAAAACCATACTGTTTGCAGTCCCTTTGTCCTCTGTGCTGGTTTGAGGACCACATCCTCTAATGAAAATAATACATAAACTACCATTAAAGACTTCAGGTGTCTAACTGCTGTTTTCCTCCTACCAGTTCAAAATTCCTCATGGAATTCCTGAGGGTACCAGGTTGATGTTGTTAAAGAAAATGGGATCAAAACCTCTCTAACTTCACTATAAAACTGAAACCAAACAAAGATGGAACCATGCAATTGCCTTCCAGTTTAAAAAAACAAAATCTGCTTTCACCGTATTACACCTTGGCATCATTCCACTCTCATTTAATACCAATTCTGCTGGACATTGGCTGAGGAACC
Organism: Psilopogon haemacephalus; assembly: GCA_013396835.1. Lineage (NCBI taxonomy): Eukaryota > Metazoa > Chordata > Aves > Piciformes > Megalaimidae > Psilopogon > Psilopogon haemacephalus. The sequence continues at coordinate 37,399 of VWZI01000060.1, forward strand.
ACAGCCTGAAATGTGCATTTAAAAAAAGCAATCAATTTGTGCCTTTCTTCCAGTTACTAAAGCAACTGCACACACGTGACAAAACCACCACCACGACACCCTTCCTGACAGCTCCAGGCAGACCAAAAAAAGCAACAACGATGGAATTACCACACTAACTTCTTCAGGTTCAGAAAAGGAATTGCAGAGCTTCAACAGCCTCACAATACACCATAACTTCAATTTCAGCATCTGCAGACTAAGAAAAATCAGTCCCGCAATTCACAGCTTCAATTTCAGCGTCTCCAGACTAAGGAAATCAGCCTCACAATTCAACAGAAATTCAATTTCAGTATCTGCAGACTAAGGAAATCAGCCTCACAATTCAACAGAAATTCAATTTCAGTATCTCCAGACTAAGAAAATCAGCCTCACAATTCAACAGAAATTCAATTTCAGTATCTGCAGACTAAGAAAAATCAACCTCACAATTTGCCATAACTTCAACTCCAGTATCTTCAGACTAAGAAAATCAGCCTCACGATTCACAGCTTCAATTTCAGTATGTGCAGACTAAGAAAATCAGCCTCATAATTCAACAGAAATTCAATTTCAGTATCTGCAGACTAAGAAAATCAGCCTCACGATTCACAGCTTCAATTTCAGTATCTGCAGACTAAGAAAATCAGCCTCACGATTCACAACTTCAATTTCTGTACCTTCAGACTAAGGAAACCAGCCTCACAATTTCCCACAACTTTAATTTCTGTACCTTCAGACAAAGAAAATCAGCCTCACAATGCAAAACTTCCATTTCTGTACCTTCAGACAAAGAAAATCAGCCTCACAATTCAAAACTTCCATTTCTGTACCTTCAGACAAAGAAAATCAGCCTCACAATTCACAGCTTCAATTTCTGTACCTTCAGACAAAGGAAATCAGCCTCACAATTCACAACTTCAATTTCAGTATCTTCAGACTAAGGAAATCAGCCTCACAAATCACCAAAACTTCAATTTCAGTATCTTTGGACTGCAGATTCCCTCTTGCACACAAGATTTGTTTTTCATGACATTATACAAAAGGGGAGGGACTTTAGAGGCTGTCAGGGAGTGCCAGGACTGGGGGGAATGGAGCAAAGCTGGAGGTGGGGAGATTGAGGCTGGAGGTGAGGAGGAAGTTGTTGAGCATGAGAGTGGTGAGAGGCTGGAATGGGTTGCCCCTGCAGGGAGGTGTTTGGGGCCAGATCCCTGGAGGTGTTTTTGGCCAGGCTGGCAGAGGCTGTGGGCAGCCTGATTTAGTATGAGGTGCCCCTGCCTATGGCACAGTGAGGTTGGAACTGGCTGAGCCTTGTGGTGCCTTCCAACCCTGACTGATTCTTTCATTCGTGTGATTCTAAACCAAAAATCTCCAAGTGTGTTTGTTTTACAGCTCTCGGTATATGCACACTCAGTTCTTCTCTGCAGGACAATCTGCAGCACATTGCTATAACCTCTCCAACCACTTTTAAAAATCAAACAACATAAAAAGCTTAGAAATTCTTCGAGAGAAAAGCTGAAGGCATTAAATGTCTAAGAGATTAACTTCATTTTATTTTGCCTTCCCCCCCGCAGATTGCGTGTGTGGGTGGGGATGGGAGGCAGGGGAAGGAGGGGATGTGGGTCAGTGACATAGTGCTGCTTCAGAAAAAAAGAGAAAAAAAAATATCCCTTGTGGCCCATTTCCTCTTTGTTCTTGCCATGATCCACCAGAAGCTACAATCGTTTTTTTATAACTCCTTTCGTGGTGCATATTGAAACTCAAAGTCAAGGGCTCAGAGACTCTCAGCTCCTTAGAATTCCTTCTTGGAGGGTTGGGTTAGAATCTGAAGAGGAGGCTTCGCTGATTTCTGCAGTCTGGCATCCCTCTCTGCCGTGGCAGTGCACTAATTTAAGCAGGTCCACAGCTCACCAGCTCAGCTTCTCTCGGATTTCCCCTCCTGCCGCTCCTTTCCTCCGAGCTGCGGCATACACCAACGCGCCTCAAGGTTTAGATCACAAGCTGAAGGCTGCCTGGCCTCCTGGGCACCACTATAAATAAAAGCACAGATCACCTTCTCCCAGTCTGAAGCTGTGAATGCATGAGTGCACAAGTGGAACCTGCCGAGGCACACAAGCATCTCGCTGTCACCATCTATAACAGGCTGCTGCAACTCTCTTACCATCATCTCTATTTTTAGTTCCATGCCAGCACCTGCTTGAGTTCACCTCCTTTCCAGTTTAGAACAGAATTATAGTCAGGGTTGGAAGGGACCACAAGGCTCAGCCAGTTCCAACCCCCCTGCCATGCCCAGGGACACCCTACCCTAGAGCAGGCTGCCCACAGCCTCTGCCAGCCTGGCCAAAAACACCTCCCTGCAGGGGCAACCCATTCCAGCCTCTCACCACTCTCATGCTCAACAACTTCCTCCTCACCTCCACCTTTGCTCCATTCCCCCAGTCCTGACACTCCCTGACACCCTCAAAAGTCCCTTCCCAGCTTTTCTGGAGCCCCCTTCAGATCCTGGAAGGCCACCAGAAGGTCCCCTGGGAGCCTCCTCTTCTGCAGCCTGCACAGCCCCAACTCTTTCAGGCTGTGCTCACAGCAGAGCTGCTGCAGCCCTCTGAGCATCCTCGGGGCCCTTCTCTGCACATCTCCAGCATTTCCACGTCCCTCTTGTCCCAGGGGCTCCAGCACTGGATGCACTACTCCAGGTGGGCTCTCAGCAGAGCACAGCAGAGGGGCACAATCCCCTCCCTCAACCTGCTGCCCACACTGCTCCTGCTGCAGCCCAGCCTCTGCTTGCCTTTCTGCCCTGCAAGTGCACACTGCTGCCTCATCTTCAGCTTCTCCTCCACCAGCACCCCCAAGTCCCTCTCCTTAGGGCTGCTCTCCAGCCACTCACGGCCCAACCTGTATTTGTGCTCCTGATCTTCAAGTACAAAGGCCATACAAGACTAGTAAAGTGGCATGCAAGGCAGCATTTCCACAGGCCACTCTCCTTTGACAGCTAACACTTGATTTCCACAGCAGGCACTGACCACTGGCTTAGTGGAGGAGGTAGAGCTCTATGTGAACAAATGCCCACACAAGGCTTTGCACTACCCACAGAAGGGCTGGATGAAGAAATACAGCAAGAAGAGTACTGCTCTCTAATACATTTTTTAGATTTATTTTACATGTGCTCTCCCCAAGCTTTGGGCATAATTTTATCTTTCTTTACATTGAGAGCAACACTTTTCCTTCCTGCTCTGTGAGCTTGTGGACATATTGACCTTTGGGTTTAAGTTGCCACTCTAACAGCTAACACTTGATTACCACAGCAGGCACCAACTACTGACCACTGGCTTAGTGGAGGAGGTAGAGCTCTGGACGAACAAATGCCCACGCAAGGCTTTGCACTACCCAAAGTAGAGCTGGATGAAGAAAAACAGCAAGATGAGCACTGCTCTTTAGTATATATATATATTTTTTTTAGCTTTATTTTATGTGCTTTCATCAAGCTTTGGGCATAATTTTGTCTTTCTTTACATTTAGAGCAGCACTTTTACTTCCTGCTCTATGAGCTTGTGGACATGTTGACCTTTGGGTTTAACTTACCACAGAAGATGACTTCAGGGTTCTTTTTCTGTTAGCTAAGAAGATTAAGAAACAAACAATACCTGCTTACTCATCTCCGTGAAATGATGAGCACCATTCATAAAACTACACTCAATAAATATATGATGATGCCATGACTCATGCCCATTCTCCTCCTCAGCCCCTCCTAAAGCTCTACTATTATCAGTAGCTTCATGGCCACAAAGGGAAGGTGAGCAGCATCCCCAGCAAATTCCCAGTCCCTCCTGTAGTTCCAAGATTATTGAGTGCTCTTGGCTTTTGCCTAGGCAATTACTATCAGCTTCCTGCTGTAAATCAGCTACCCTCCCACTGGTCATCTCTTTTACTAGCCATTGACTCCACTTAGTGACTCCCAAGGGTAAAGGGTGAGTTCAGACTGTCTGGCAGCAATGGAAGCTCTCCTCCTTGCATATATTCAGGGCAACAAAGAGGGGGGAGTGGCAACCAGCCCAACCCTGAGACAACCAGATTAGAACAGCCTCTGCAAACAAGTCATATAAATCTTCCAGGACAGTTGTTCAAGCTGCTTTACTTTCAACACCCTGAAAAGCTTCCAGCAGTGGCACAGAACCATAGATTTAATTTAAACTGAGAGGCAGCCTCTCTGCTTATGCCTCACAAACCCCTTAAAGCCACAATTTCCTAAGTACCCAAACACGACAGAAAAAAACACTAATCCAGGAACTGGAGAGATAATCTGGGTACCATCCTGATGACAACTGATGATAATTTGGGATTGACTGTTTTAAAATGACATGCTGAGCTCTTCCATTTCTCCAAGGGCCTTTGCTGGTTAACTTCTGCCACTGTAGACTCCTGTTAACCTGAAAGGACATGGCTTTGATTTGCTCGAGTGTACCAAACTATCAGCAACATTTTAACTGCATCGACAAATGAGAGCTGCAAGTCTGCAGGATATGCTGCCCCTCAAATTCAGAATCCTTCTCTATCGTAGTTAAGCAGACAAAAAGCAGCTGCAAAAGGCCAGTACTGGCCAGCAAGAGAATTCCTAGGCACAAGCTAATCTTCAAAATTAAGACCCCCTGAAACAAATACCAGCAGCACTGTCCTCTCCCATCCTCAATCAAACCGAGGTGTATCTATCAAATACATCCCTCCCCCAGCACCTAACCCAAAGCCCAACCAGGCTACAACACAGAAGAACTTACACTTGTGAATCATCTCACAAAACCAGCCACCTTATCTTGCATCTAAGTCTCACTCACCATTCTATCTCCAAAATGCATCTGACCTGCTCTTTTCCAGGAAGACTTGTTAAAAAAAAAAAAAAAATTAAAAAAAAAAATTCAGGGAAAGCCAACTAACTATTCCCTTCTTTCCCACTGTACCTCAGCCAAGATGAATGACTAATTTTATTCCACACTACTCTCTAAAATTCTACAGCATCAATCCTAGGTGTTTTGCAATATCTCAAGGCCCCCAGTATAATAATGAGAAACTTTTATTCCACACTATTTACTAACCTTCTATACTGTTTTATTCCATACTATTTACTAAAACTCCATACTATTTACTAAAATGCTACAGCATCAATCCTAGGTGTTTCCAACATCCACATAAAAGCAACATTTAGTAAAGCACACAATTCACAAGAGGAAGGCACCAAAGCACACAGTTTGCTAAGCTTTATTTCAGCGCAGATTAAATCCAGCCAAAGCTTTGCAATACCTCAAGACCCTCGGCATAATAATGAGAAACTGTTTTATTCCATATTATTTACTAAAATTCTATTTACTGAAATGCCACAGCATCAATCCTAGGTGTTTCCAACGTCCACATATCAGCAACATTTAGTAAAGCACACAATTCACAAGAGGAAGGCACCAAAGCACACAGTTTGCTAAGCTTTATTTCAATACAGATTAAATCCAGCCAAACTTTTGCAATACCTCAAAACCTTCGGTATAATAATGAGAAACTGTTTTATTCCATACTATTTTATTCCATACTGTTCTCTAAAATGCTACATCATCAATCCTAGGTGTTTCCAACATCCACATAAAAGCAACATTTAGTAAAGCACACACTTCACAAGAGGAAGGCACCAAAGCACACAGTTTGCTAAGCTTTATTTCAGCGCAGATTAAATCCAGCCAAAGCTTTGCAATACCTCAAGACCCTCGGCATAATAATGAGAAACTGTTTTATTCCATACTATTTTATTCCATACTATTTACTAAAATGCTACAGCATCAATCCTAGGTGTTTCCAACGTCCACATATCAGCAACATTTAGTAAAGCACACAATTCACAAGAGGAAGGCACCAAAGCACACAGTTTGCTAAGCTTTATTTCAGCGCAGATTAAATCCAGCCAAAGCTTTGCAATACCTCAAGACCCTCGGCATAATAATGAGAAACTGTTTTATTCCATACTATTTTATTCCATACTATTTACTAAAATGCTACAGCATCAATCCTAGGTGTTTCCAACGTCCGCATATCAGCAACATTTAGTAAAGCTCACAATTCGTAAGTGGAAGGCGCCAAAGCACACAGTTTGCTAAGCTTTATTTCAGTGCAGATTAAATCCAGCCAAACCTTTGCAATACCTCAAGACCCTCAGCATAATAACAAGAAACTGTTTTAATTCCATACTATTTACTAACATTCCATACTATTTACTAAAATGCTACAGCATCAATCCTAGGTGTTTCCAACGTCCGCATATCAGCAACATTTAGTAAAGCACACAATTCGTAAGTGGAAGGCGCCAAAGCACACAGTTTGCTAAGCTTTATTTCAGTGCAGATTAAATCCAGCCAAACCTTTGCAGTAACTCAAGACCTTCGGCATAATAATGAGAAACTGTTTGCTCCAAGTGAAGCAAGAAACGACTGAGGTGAAGTTAATTACAAAAGGTAAGTGCAACGAATTAACTCAGGCCATCACCTCCCTCCTTGCTATACTGGCAGTTAAGGTTTTTCACAGCCTCCCAGCCCCAGACACACTGCTCACCAGAAAACCACATTCACCACGGACAACGACATTAGCCCACGCACAGGCTCCTCATCTTGAGCTGAGCTGCAGCAGTTCTGCCTTTGTCTATGCAAAAAAAAAATATCAGTTATGACCCAGAGCAAAATTGGAATGCTGAGGAGACTGTTCTCAAGCTACCTTGAATCCACCAAGCCTTTTTCAAGTATCTGCAAGTCCCACAAGGGAACCGAGTTGTACTTCCTCAAGCCTTTGCAGGAATGTCTGCGAGTGATGTTTCGTCCTCTTCAGCTGACTCTTTTCCTCCATTTTAAGGTATGTGAAACAGCAGCCAAGGCTTTGGGATATGATGAAATGAGGAAATGCACTGCACAGGATGCAAAGTTCCTCTCCATCACTGGTCTCTTAGAACAGCCAAACAAAAACCCTCACCTATTAATGATTTTTACCTAGCTAAAACAAGCGTTTTAATTGCCCCTCTAGCTGCACAGTGACACAAATGAAAAGGAAGCATCTCGTGCACTCAAGCCAGTCTTGAAATTCATCTATGAATAAAATATGAGTGATGAGTAGCCTAGAAAGCAATAAAACAAAACAACAAAGCTAGAAGACAGCTTAAGAATAACTTCAATGACATTTCCACAGCAGACAGAAGAGGAGTTTTCATCACTTCGTATTAAATCTGGGTAATGGAAAGTTACTCCAACTGAGATAAAAACCAGAGATGAGTACAGAAGAGGAAAACAAAACAGAGTTACACTCATTCACTTCGACTTATTTCATGCAATCCTCAAAACAAATTTTTAAAGCTGATTAATTCCAGTTACAGGAGTAGTTAAAATGCTTCACAATGCAGCTTCGGAGCTGATTTATTATTTGCAATTGCTTTTATGCTGTGTGTGAAACTCCAAATGTTAACAGATCAGGTCCTTGGCTCTTGAAAATGCTGGCATGCATTGCTCCATAAGAACACTTCCCTTCATGGCAGCTAACCTGCATTAGAAATCAAGCAGAGCAGAAGCACAGCACTTTTTAGGATTGCTTGTTACTAGTAGTTATTCATTAGCAAAAAACTTTTCAATTTCAGTAACTGTTTCATCCAGGTCAACCACTCCAAGGACTCAGATTCCACAGCTGTCAGCTATTTCAAACTCAACCCAAAAATGGGGGCCAAATAAGAAAGGGCAAGAGCCCAACAGCACCCCAATTACTTCCAAGCACAAAGACTTTCTCTATCAAACCACAAATCCTGAGGAAGCTTATTTGATTGGAGGAAGCTTATTTGACTTGAGGAAGCTCCATAAAATATGATGAGGATGGTTTAAAATTAAAAAAAA
>VWZI01000060.1:54382-64877 GCA_013396835.1 Psilopogon haemacephalus
TTCTCCCTTCGACAAAACTTCACCGACGGCAGCGACAGCGCCGAGGCCCCCGCCCGGCTGTGCGCATGCGCCGCGGCCCCAGCTCCCGCCGGCACCGGGCGGCCGCGGGGCCTTCTGGGCCGTGTAGTGCGCTGGGGCCAGGCGTGGCCCTGCGCAGCGGTGCCTGACGGGAAGGGCCCGCGCAAGGGCTGGCGGGAGATGTAGTCCGGGAGGGCGCCTCGAGGCCTTGATGGGAGCTGTGGCCCGGGCCTGGGCCTGCCCCCGGGCTGCGGGGTCTGAGGTGAGGCAGGCAGCGAACCGAGCGCAAGGGAAGGCATCGTCTGAGGCACACATCCATGCATCACTGCTCAGAGCCATCTCCTACAGCTTTGCTTCTCTGGGATCATAGAATCGTTGAATGGTTTAGGTTGGAAGGGACCTTCTTGAGGCCTTGCAGGATCTGAAGGGGGCTACAGAGAGGCTGTGGAGGGACTGTTGAGGCTGTCAGGGAGTGCCAGGAGTGGGGGGAATGGAGCAAAGCTGGAGATGGGGAGATTGAGGCTGGAGATGAGGAGGAAGTTGCTGAGCATGAGAGTGGTGAGAGGCTGGAATGGGTTGCCCCTGCAGGGAGGTGTTTGGGGCCAGATCCCTGGAGGTGTTTTTGGCCAGGCTGGCAGAGGCTGTGGGCAGCCTGCTCTAGGGTAGGGTGTCCCTGGGCATGGCAGGGGGGTTGGGACTGGCTGATCCTTGTGCTCCCTTCCAACCCTGCCTGATTCTGTCATTCTATGATCTCCATGTTTTCAGAACTGAGCAAAAGGCTTTTGTCTGATGGCAAAGCCTCTGACTGCTGGCACGACACAGAGATGTAAGCTTGCGGAGGGAGGAAGCAGCTCCAACCCAGGCTGAGATATCAGGCTGTAACGAGGCAAATTTGTTTTTAGTGGTGACCTATACACTAAGCACCAGATATGAAGCTTGGAATCCAACTGGCTGCAGCCTGATCCCTAGAATCCAACTGATCCCAGGCTCACATCCTGTCAGAGGCTGGAAGGGACCCAAACAGCTCATCCAGTCCAACCCCCCCCTGCCAGAGCAGGACCATCCAAGCTAGCTCAGGGCACACAGCAACACATCCAGACAGAGTCTGCAAAGGCTCCACAACCTCTCTGGGCAGCCTGGAGGGCTCCAGCACCCTCACAGCAAAGGAATCCTTTCTCTTACTGAGGTAGAACCTCCTGTTCCAGTTAGTGCCTGTTGCTGGGTATCCCTCAAAAGAGTCTGGCCCCGTCCTCAGCTATTGATCAGATCCCCTCTCAGGCTGCTTTTCTCCAGCCTAAACAGCCTCGGGTCCCTCAGCCTTTCCCCATCAGAGAGATGCTCTGCTCCCTGCCTCGTCTTTGTAACCCTCCACTGGACTCTTTTTTTTTGCTTAATGTTTTCCAAAATAGTAATAGATTCTCTCCTCCCCCCCACCCCCGCCCCCATCTTAAAGCCACGATATCTCTAAAAATAGAAATCGTTTGAACTCAGCCTTTGCCCGTAAAAATACATCTTTGTTTGGAGCTGGCATTTAACAACCCTCCCCACTAAGGCCGTAAAACAAAAGCTGCAATCAGAGCTCAACAATGAAAGCTGAAGTCAGCCACCAACAATGCTGCGCCATTCCCATGGCAACTTTTCCCCATCAAAGCCTGGCTAGGTCACACACTTCGCAGCTGCAAGAGCCAGAAGCTTTCCAACCCGGGCTCCATTCACAATTATTCATACATTTTTGGGATGATTTTTCGCTTAGCAGTGTTTTGCTGGGGTTAGTGTCAGACAATTAACAGTAGGCAGCTCTGCCTCCCTCCCCCCGCTTAGGTCCCAAGCAGATCTACCATGACTGTGGCAGCTCATTAGAGGATGGCAGGGCTTGGCCCTGCAAGAGCCGTTTGCAAAGGCAATGTGCCTTTTATTTGGTGTGTGATCAGAGAGTCATGCAGCCAGAAATCATTTCATTACAAATGTGCAGAGGGTGGGGGAGTGAAACCTGTAGAATCAATCACAGAGCCAATCATAGAATCAATCACAGTATCATGGAATCAATCATAGAATCATGGAATCAACCCGAGAATCACAGAATCATAGAATCAATCAGAGAATCATAGAATCAATCTGAATCAATCAGAGAATCATAGAATCAATCAGAGAATAACAGAATCATAGAATCAATCAGAGAATCAATCATGGAATCAATCATGGAATCATAGAATCAGTCAAAGAGTCATAGAATCAATCAGAATCATGGAATCAATCAGAGAATCATAGAATCAATCAGAGAATCATAGAATCAGTCAGAATCAATCATGGAATCAATGAGAGAATCATAGAATCAATCAAATAATCAGAATCAGTCAGAATCAATCATAGAACCATGGAATCAATCACAGAATCATAGAATCAATCATGGAATCAGTCAAAGAACCATAGAATCAATCCGAATCAATCATAGAATAAAAAAATCAATTATAGAATAATAGAATCAATCATGGAATCAATCATAGAATCAAACAAATAATCAGAATCAATCATAGAATTATGGAATCAATCACAGAATCATAGAATCAATCATGGAATCAATCACGGAATCATAGAATCAATAAAAGAATCAAAATCAATTATAGAATCATGGAATCAATCGTGGAATCATAGAATCACCCATGGAATCCATCACAGAATCATAGAATCAATCAAAGAATCAATCACAGAAGCACAGGATCAGTCATGGAATCAATCACAGAATCAGTCAGGGTTGGAAGGGACCACAAGGAGCATCCAGCCCCAACCCCCCTGCTATGCCCAGGGACACCCTACCCTAGAGCAGGCTGCCCACAGCCTCCTCCAGCCTGGCTGCAAACACCTCCACCTCTACTCAGTCCTGTTGTTAGGATGTTGCCCTGGTACACAGGCTACTCAAACTGCCCTGAGCTCACTGGCTTTGAGGCAGTGCAGTATTTTTAGCATTCCCTTCTCTCCAGAGTGCAAATGTAACAGCTGAAAGATCCTGTTGTGGCAAACAGGTAGACTCCAGACCTGGAGTGATTAGATCATGTGGATGCTTGCCCATTTTTCTGTGGCACGAAGACTGCAAAGGTCAGAATCTTATTTTTTAACCTACCTTGTAATGTCTAAAAAAAAAAACCAACATAAAAATTAAAAAATCAAGAATAAAGTCTGCACCATCTCCTGTCCCATGCAGTGAGTTCAGTGTAGACACTGGCTGGGAGCCCAGTGTGTTCCAGCAGAATGAGAGACAGGCACTTGTTTCCTCTCCACTTGTGCCTATTCATAGTTTCCAGAAGCTGGCAGGTAGCCTTACAGCAGCCCTCACGCCTGGGAAAAGTATTGGCAGGGACCTTCTGCACCACTGTGTTACTCAGGAGCTGCTTAGGATTCTCTGCACTGCAAGGAGGAGGAGAGCTTGGATATCAGAGCCTCCTGGGCTTCCAGTACTCAACAGAGTGGTGAGACACTGGCACAGGTTGCCCAGGGAGGTTGTGGAGCACAGAAGCACAGAATGGGATCAAAGATCACATTCCAAACCCCCTGTGCCATAGGCAAGGACACCTCCCACTAGAACAAGTTATAGAATGTCAGAGGCTAGAAGGGACCTCAAAAGCTCATCTGGTCCAGCCCTCCCTGACAGAGCAGCATCACCCAGAGCAGATCACACTGGAACACATCCAGGACTCATATGACCTGGTCCCCAACACCTCCAGGGAGGTTGTGGAGCACAGAAGCACAGAATGGGATCTTTGATCACTGGCAACCTGTGCTAGTGTTTCGCCACCCTCACTGTAAAGAACTTCCTCCTATCATCCAGTTTCAATCTCCCCTCTGACACTTCAAACCCATTCCTCCTCCTCATCCTGCCATCCCCAGCCCTCCTGTAGGCCCCTTTCAGATCCTGCAAGGCCACTCCAAGGTCTCCTGGCAGCCTTCTCTTCTGCAGGCTGCAGAGCCCCAACTCTCTGTGCCTGTGCTCAGAGCAGAGCTGCTGCAGCCCTCTCAGCTGCATCTTGGTGGCCTCCTCTGCACTGGCTCCAACACTTGCATGTCCTGCTTGTGTTGGGGGCTCCAGAACTGCACTCCAGGTAGGGTCTGATGAATCAAGCAGACCACCAAGCTCATCCAGCCCAACCTATCACCCAGCCCTATCCAGTCAACTAGACCCTGGCACTAAGTGCCCCATCCAGCCCTTTGCCATGTGCCCTTGCAGCCCAGAAGGCAAACTGCATCCTGGGCTGCAGCGAAAGCAGCATGGCCTGCAGGCTGAGAGGTGATCCTGCCACCTCTGCTCTGCCCTAGTGAGGCCTCCCCTGCAGAAAAGGGAAATCAGAGAAGAGCCTTGGGCTGAGATGAAAGTGGGTTTGGTAACACCACTGCCGGTGTAAAGTACGCAAAGGCCAGCTAAAGGTACAGCGGTGATGCTGAAGAGCAAAGCAGTTCTCAAGAGCAGGAGAAGGTAGAGGAGCAGGGTGAGAAGAAGCCCAGGCAAGAGCAGGAGTCCAAGCAGAAAATTGCCTGCCCTCAGCACCTCCCTCATTATACTATGTGATGGTCTAGCCCTGGTCAGCTGCCCTGACTGACTGCTAATGACCTGCAGCCCATGACTGCAGGATTGTGCCCCAGCAAACCCAGCACAACCTCACATACATCACCCTGCACATATGAACACCCTCCCTGAACCTCCTAGCAACGAAGCAGAAACATTAATCCGTTCAAAAACACCCCAGTTCCTCATCTTTCTAATTGCATTTTCATGATGGATAATTTTATCCAGCTAAGGAAGTTCAGCAACCTTTATAGACTGGGCAGAAACAAAGAGCTCTGAACAAACCCTCACCCCATTGCTCTGAAGGAATTGGTTCTGCCCTGGACAAAACGGTTTTGTTAAAGCTAACAGTTTTGCTACAGGAGAAAACAGGAAAAGGCCTGGCCAGTGAATTGCCAAGGGCAGAGCAAAAACCTCTCCATAATTTTCTTTTTCCTTTTTTGTTTTTTAATGGGTTCAGCACTGCAAATTGCACCCACTCGCAGTAGCCCTCCAGTGCACTTTTTTTTTCAGAGGGGTGTTGCTAATTCTCTTAGAGGTCTTAGTGATCAGAAGAGGTCATTCCTCTGCTCCTGCTGACACCTTCAGTGTGGGCACCCAGAGAAATCTTCTCAGCCATTAAACTTTATCCCAGAGGACGAATGTCTGAGCTTTCTGCAGTGGCAGGGGAGTGCTGTGTCCAGTTCTGGGCCCCCCACCTGTTCAAGAAGGACCCAGAACTGCTGGAGAGAGTCCAGCACAGAGCCACAATTAGGGGAGCTGAACATCTTCCTTATGAGCAGAGCCTGAGGGAGCTGGGGCTGTGCTGCTGGGAGAGGAGAAGCTGAGAGGTGACCTCAGCAGTGGTTCTCAAGATGTGCAGGTGAGTGGCAGGAGGCTGGAGCCAGCTCTGCTGGGTGATGCCCAGGGACAGCACAAGGGGCACTGGGTGGCAGCTGAGGCAGAGGAGGTTCCATGGGAACACGAGGAGGAATTTTTCCCCTGTGAGGGTGCCACAGCCCTGGAAGAGGCTGCCCAGGGGGGTTGTGGAGTCTCCTTCTCTGGAGATATTCAAGAACCATCCGGATGTGTTCCAGTGTGATCTGCTCTGGGTGATGCTGTTCTGGCAGGGGGGCTGGACCAGATGAGCTTTTGAGGTCCCTTCCAGCCTCTGACATTCTATGACTTGTTCTAGTGGGAGGTGTCCCTGCCTATGGCAAAGGGGATTTGGAACTGGCTGAGCTTTGAGGTCCATTCCAACCTAAACCATTCTATGATTCTATGATTGATGGGATAATATTTATTACCTAATTAAATGATCTCCTAATGTAGAAACAGGCAAAAGTTCTCCAAGGTTCCTGTCATAGAATCAAAGAATCAGCCAGGTTGGAAGAGAGCTCCAAGCTCATCCAGCCCAACCTATCCCCCAGCTCTAGCCAATGGCACTCAGTGCCCATCCAGGCTTTGCTTCAACACCTCCAGGGATGGGGACTCCACCACCTCCCACCCTTTGTAGCTGAGGGTTCCCAGCTCCAAGCACAGGAGCAAGGCAGACTGTAAGAAGCAAGGTTGTCTTCTCCACCACAGGAGTACCTCCTTCTGGTAGTTCACCTCCTGTTATGCACAGTTTCTGAATCTAGTGCTAGGAGGTAGCTAGTGCTAGCTAGCAGGTAGTGAAGGGACAAGAGCCTGCCCACCCCTGCAGAGAAGCAGCTAAAAGGCTGGGGAAGGAGCTCTCCTACAGTCACTGCTTCACAGCAAACCCCTGGGTGTGAGGGACACCTCGAGGGCAATGCAAGCCTCTGCCCTCCACACCTCCTGCAGGGAGGAAAGGAACAGAAGCATTAAAAATCCCTGCACATCCAAGCAGAGAGTCTAATCCAAAAGCTGCTTTACAGCACATTTACAATATGCATTTTAAAGCCTCTAAAGTGGCAGCTAAAACTTCAGCTCCTCTGATGAAATGATGTTGGTAGAGCTCAGAAATTTAATCCAGCCTGGTCCTCAACACCTCCAGGGAGGTAGTGGAGCACAGAAGCACAGAATCTTTGATCACAATCTGTGCTTCTGTGGCTCCACAACCTCCCTGGGCAACCTGTGCCAGTGTCTCACCACCATCACTGCAAGGAACTTCTTCCTCACATCCACTTTCAATCTCCCCTCCACCACTTCAATCCCATTCCTCCTCCTCCTGTCATTACCAGACCTTGTCAATAGTCCCTCTCCAGGGAGGTGTTTTTGGCCAGGCTGGCAGAGGCTGTGGGCAGCCTGCTCTAGGGTAGGGTGTCCCTGGGCATGGCAGGGGGATTGGGACTGGCTGCTCCTTGTGGTCCCTTCCAATCCTCACTGATTCTAGGATTTCTAAGGCATGCTGAGGTTGTCTGATGGCTGCTGCAGCCTGGGCACTTCCAGCATTGCCTCTGCTGGGAGAGGGCTGGGAGTGAGCTGCAGCTGTGTGGGAAGGGTGATACAGCCTGCCCCTGGGGGAGCATCCTCCTCCTCTCAGCTTAGGGAGCCTTTTCAGCGCCAAGCACCCCTGAATGTGATTTGTTCCAATCAAGAGGCTCCTGCAAGTGCTGGAAGGCTGCAGCTGGCTGAGAAGGCAGTGCCCAGCAGGCTGGGGTAGGCAGGCAGCTTGGGCCACTTAAGAGGCAAGAGCCGCGATAAGGAGGAACAAAGAACAAAAGGAAAAGAGGCAGAAACGCAGGGTAACAATTACGTGACTAATCCACTCGCTCCTCTGCCACGATTAAACATTAAACTCCCACAAGCTAAGTAAACACAAAAACCCCCTCCGAATTCCCCGGAGGCTTTGCCTTCGCCTCCAGGTCAGAGCAGGAGGGATGAGTGCAGCTGCAGCTGCCTCCCAGCTCCCCACACCCTCCCTAGCAGGGGTGCTGAANCAGCCTGAGATGCTGAGCATGCAGTGCAGGTCGCTCCCACAGCATCCCCAGAGCCAAGCAGCATGTCAGAGGCTCTCTCACCTTGCAGAGGCAGGGGAAACACATCACAGCAGCCTTCCAGTACCTGCAGGGGGCTACAAACAGGCTGTTTGCAAAGGCTGCAGGGACAGGATGAGGGCAATGGTTTGAGATGAGAGCAGAGCAGATCTAGGTTGGACGTTGGGAACAAGTTTTGCACCAGGAGAGCGCGGGAATAGGTTGCCCAGGGAGGGAGTTGAGACCTCATCCCCAGAGTCTGCTGGACAAGGCTCTGAGCAACCTTGCTGACTGCAGGGCAGCTGGACCAGATGACCCTTGGAGCTCCAACCCAACCCATTCTATGTTTCTGTGATTTATCTTGCATGAGTTCTAGTCTGAAGAGGCCAAATAGTGCCTCTTTGGTGGTTGATTTTAAAAATTTCCTCCAAAGGAATAATTTGGGTTTGCCTCTGCTTACACATTATCACCCCCACAAGCTTGTCCTCCTTTGGCTTCATTTTTATTCATCAGGTGGATCCCAGGCACAGGCAGATTGTCTGGAGCCTGAAATTTGGTATTCTGCTACTGATCACCTCCTCCCCACCTTGCCAGCCTCACTTTAATTATTTTGACTTCAAACAGGCAGAAAGGGATTTAAAATCTTCTTGGATAACAAAGCAAGGAACCCAACTTACTGCCACAGAGCAGCCTTGCCAAAGCAAAAGTGCTTCTCACAGAGGTGGACATCTTCATCAGTGCCATTGATGAGGGCACAGACAGACAGAGTCTGCTCAGCAAGGTTGCTGATGGCACCAAGCTGGGTGGCTTGGCTGGGGCAGCTGCAGGCTGTGAGGCCATCCAGAGAGACCTGTACAGACAGAGCTGGGCACAGAGGAACCAAAGGAGGCTCAGCAAGGACAAGTGCAGAGTCCTGAACCTGGGGAGGAAGAATAAACTGCAGCAGGACAGGCTGGGAGGGGACTGCTGGAGAGCAGCCCCAAGGAGAGGGAGCTGAGAGTGCTGGGGGAGAACATCCATGGCACAGCAATGTGCCCTGGGGGACAAGGGGGTCCTGGGGGGCATTAGGCAGAGTGTGTCCAGCAGATCCAGGGAGGTTCTCCTTTGCCTCTGCTCTGCCCTGCTGAGAGCTCATCTTGAGCACTGCCTTCAGTTTGGGGCTCCCCAGTTGCAGAGGGACAGGGAGCTGCTGGAGAGGGTCCAGGGGAGGGCTGTGAGGATGCTGAGGGGACTGCAGCAGTGGCTGGGGAGGAGAGGCTGAGGGACCTGGGGCTGCTTAGTGTGCAGAAGAGAAGCCTGAGAGGGGATTGGATCAATGTTTGTAAGTGTGTGAGGGCTGGGGGTGAGGAGGGGGGGGACAGGCTCTGCTCACTGCTCCCTGCCATAGGCCAAGGAGCAATGGATGGAAGCTGCAGCACAGGAGGTTGCAGCTCAAGACAAGAGGCAACTTCTGTTGCTGTGTGGGTCCCAGAGCAGTGGCACAGGCTGCCCAGAGAGGTTGTGGAGTCTCCTTGTGTGGAGCCTTTGCAGACTCTGTCTGGATGTGTTGCTGTGTGCCCTGAGCTAGACTGGATGGTCCTGCTCTGGCAGGGGGGGTGGACTGGAGGATCTCCTTGGGTCCCCTCCAACCCCTGACATCCTGTGAGCCTGGGATCTCTTTGGGTCCCTTCCAACCCCTGATATGCTCTGAGCCTGTGACTCGATGATCTCTTTGGGTCCCTTCCAACCCCTGAGGCTGTGACTGCAGCAGCACTTTGAGGACTGGAGCTGCTGCTTCCCATGCAGCTCCCAGCCCTGCTCCCTGCCTCCCCCGGGAAGGCAGCACAAGCACGCACAGGCATGCCAGAGAGAGCAGCATGCAAACAAATCCTCCTTCCCAAGGGCTCACGATGTTGCTCGCTGCACGAAGAGCTCAGCTTTCCACCTCCCCTTTGCTCTGCCGCCTGTCTTTGTGCTGCGGGCTCCAAATGGGGTCAGGCAGAAGCCGCTGAGATTGCGATTGGGGTTTCCTCCTGCGGACAGCAGTGAGGCACTGCAGGCAGGGCAGGAGATGGGTTGAAGCAGGGCAGGGGATGGGTTGAAGCAGGGCAGGGGATGGGTTGCAAGCAGGGCAGGGGATGGGTTGAAGCAGGGCAGGGGATGGGTTGAAGCAGGGAAGGAGATGGGTTGCAAGCAGGGCAGGGGATGGGTTGAAGCAGGGCAGGGGATGGGTTGCAAGCAGGGCAGGGGATGGGTTGAAGCAGGGCAGGGGATGGGTTGAAGCAGGGCAGGGGATGGGTTGCAAGCAGGGCAGGGGATGGGTTGAAGCAGGGCAGGGGATGGGTTGAAGCAGGGCAGGGGATGGGTTGCAAGCAGGGCAGGGGATGGGTTGAAGCAGGGCAGGGGATGGGTTGAAGCAGGGCAGGGGATGGGTTGCAAGCAGGGCAGGGGATGGGTTGAAGCAGGGCAGGGGATGGGTTGAAGCAGGGCAGGGGATGGGTTGCAAGCAGGGCAGGGGATGGGTTGAAGCAGGGCAGGGGATGGGTTGAAGCAGGGCAGGGGATGGGTTGCAAGCAGGGCAGGGGATGGGTTGAAGCAGGGCAGGGGATGGGTTGAAGCAGGGCAGGGGATGGGTTGCAAGCAGGGCAGGGGATGGGTTGAAGCAGGGCAGGGGATGGGTTGAAGCAGGGCAGGGGATGGGTTGCAAGCAGGGCAGGGGATGGGTTGAAGCAGGGCAGGGGATGGGTTGAAGCAGGGCAGGGGATGGGTTGCAAGCAGGGCAGGGGATGGGTTGAAGCAGGGCAGGGGATGGGTTGAAGCAGGGCAGGGGATGGGTTGCAAGCAGGGCAGGGGATGGGTTGAAGCAGGGCAGGGGATGGGTTGAAGCAGGGCAGGAGATGGGTTGCAAGCAGGGCAGGGGATGGGTTGAAGCAGGGCAGGAGATGGGTTGAAGAAGGGCAGGTGATGGGTTGAAGCAGGGCAGGGGATGAGTTGCAAGCAGGGCAGGGGATGGGTTGAAGCAAAG
>VWZI01000062.1:1048-23251 GCA_013396835.1 Psilopogon haemacephalus
CGAGTTTTACTGAGAAAGAAAAAAAAGTCGTTTTGAGAACTGTTCTCAAAACAACCAGATTAGCAGAGGGCTTCTGTCTGTTTGGCACTGTGGCTGCTTTCTCCTTTGTCTCTCTGTCTTTTAGCTAATTCAGAGTAAAACTACTAACTCCTTCTTATTACTAATCTCTCTGACCGATCTTCAGCTTATCTGCAGCATCAACAGGGGGTGAGATAAGGCTGGGGAAGGGGGGAAAGGTGGTAGGGGGGGGTTGGTTGCCCTCTCTTGGGGATTTTGGTCTCCAGGAGGGGTGTGGTGTCTGTATTGCCTTTCCACTGTATATAACAGTAAATTTCTGTAATATCCTGTAAATATTTGCTTGTATATTGTGCATTGCTGTAAATATAAAGCTTCATTTATTAACTTCCAGTGTTTTCTGAGTTTTAGCCAGGGTTTATTAAGGTGGGGGGGCAGGTAAATCTATCTTTTTACAAGGAACAGTGATCCCAGACCAATAATGTCAAAGCTATTCTAGATTAGTATTACCTGACTTTAAAGGAGAAAATGAACTACTGCAAAATGGCATACAGCACGGCAGACTTTAGTTCTAATCAATCACATACAATACTCTAGATTTGTAACAAACTATGCACTTCGTGACATTTACCCAGTGTAGAAGGAAAATAAAGTTGGCAGTAAGCAGGAAAAATAAAGCACAGAATTAGATTCTATTTTCAGAGAAAAATTAGTGTTTCACTATTTATCTTTATCTGATACCTTTCTTTCAAAAATGTGCCACGCTTGCCAAACTGTGATCCATAGTTTTTATCTAACAATTTCAACACTGTATTTATTAAATCTTGGATGCCAGCATTTCTCAATTCCATACCACTATAAAATTTAGTTCAGCGGAAACCAATTTAATAGGCTGTATTTTCAATAGAAGGAAGGGAAAACATGCCATGGAACTCAAACAAATGCATTTCTTCCTTTGTTAAAATCACCATTATGAAATCCCACTTGCACTTATTCAGCAGTGGCTTTTTAAAATGTGCATCTTCTGCTTTAATTTATTTTTAGTATTTTCTCCAGATGATGTCTGGAAACAAAGCTTATATTAAATACAGATATCAGCATGCCGATGCTAGAAAATTTGTCTGTGAACAAATAAAAAACTATAAAGATCATAAGGTTTGCACTAAAGCTGAAAACAATATTGCAGCAATAAATCTTTATTTGCAAAACTGCTTTTTTCCTAACTCATATTCCGCTTCTCTTAGAAAAATAGAACAACGTAAAAAGACAGAAATGTGCATCCATCCAGAAAACAGAGCTAATCCCAGAGGACTGCTTTGCTTTGTGGTGTGGATGGATCTGGGACAACATAATATTCTGATACCAATGAAAAATTACATTTTAATGATGAGCTTCCATAGCTAATATAAAAAACCAAAGATTTATTTCAGAAGCCTTTCCTCACAGTTAAATCTTTTGTGTTATAAATCTTATGTATATAAATGTCTGTAAGATATATGGTTTTGATATTTTTTATAGTGCTTAAAAATCACAATCAAGATCAAAATTCTGTATTAGATATTGCATAAACAGCCATATAATAAAATATCACGTCCTTACCCTGAAGAACCATAACAACCTGCTTTTGTTTCTTATTCTGTGTGTCAATAATTTGAAGATCTGTACCTATTTTGTACTAAGTATTGACTTATGCCCTGAAAGAATGATTTCACAGCTTAATATATTGAGGAAAAAAATCATAGAATCAAAGAATGGTTTGGGTTGGAAGAGACCTCAAAGATCATCCAGTTCCAACCCCCCACCATAGGCAGGGACACCTCCCACTAGACCAGGACACTTAAGACCTCATCCAGCCTGGCCTTCAACACCTCCAGGGAGGGAGCAGCCACAACCTCCCTGGGCAATCCGTTCCGGTCTCGCCACCCTCGCTGTGAAGAACTTCCTCCTAGCATCCCATTCAAATCTCCCTTCTGCCAGTTTAAACCCATTACCACTCTTCCAGTCACTACAAGACTTTGTGAATAGTCCCTCCCCAGCACTCCTGTAGGCCCCCTTCAGAAACTGGAAGGCTACTATAAGGTCTCCTTGAAGGCTTCTCTTCTCCAGGCTGAAAAGCCCCAACTCTCTCACCCTGTCCTCGTAGCAGAGGTGCTTCAGGCATCTGATCATCTTTGTGGCCCTCCTCTGGACTTGGCCAAACAGTTCCATGTCCTTCTTTTGCTGGGGGATCCAGCACTGCACACAGTACTCCAGGTGGGGTCTGACGAGAGCAGAGTAAGGGGGCAGAATTACCTCCCTTGCCCAGCTGGCCACGCTTCTCTTAATGCAGCCGAGAACATCGTTGGCTGCCTGGGTCACATGTGCACACTGTTGGCTCATGTTGAGCTTTTCATCCACCCAGACTCCCAGGTCTTTTTCCTCAGGACTGCTCTCCATCCACTCGCCACCCAGCCTGTATTTGTGCTTGGGATTGCACCAACCCAGGTGCAGGACCTTACACTTGGCCTTGTTAAATTTCATGAGGTTGTCCTGGGCCCACCTCTCCAGCCTGTCCAGGTCCCTCTGGATGGCATCCCTGCCCTCTAGCAAGTCGACTGTGCCACACAGCTTAGTGTCATCTGCAAAATTGCTGAGGGTGCACCCCATTCCTCTGTCCATATCACTGACAAAGATGTTAAACAGCACTGGTCCCAGCACTGACCCCTGAGGGATGCCACTTGTCACTGGTCTGCAGGTGGACATTGTGCCATTGATCACCACTCTCTGTGTGCAACCATCCCGCCAATTCCTTATCCAGCAAGTTGTCCACCCATCAAGTCTGTATTTTTCCAGTTTGGTGACCAGAATGTCATGCGGGACAAAGTCAAATGCCCTGCTCAGGTCCAGGTAGATGACATCAGTTGTCTTTGCCTTGTCCACTGCTGCTGTGACTTCATCATAGAAAGCCACCAAATTTGTCAGGCATGATTTGCCCTTGGTGAAGCCATGCTGGTTACCATCAGACACCTCTGCTTTGTTTTCCATCTGCTGCAACAGAGCCTTCAGGAGCATCTGCTCCATGATCTTGCCAGGCGCAAAGGTGAGACTGACTGCTCTGTAGTTCCCAGGGTAGTCCTATTTTACCTTCTTGAAGATGGGTGTTGTATTTGCCCTTTTCCTGCCAAGCAGGAACTTCACCAGTCTGCCATGGCCTTTCTAATATGATGGACAAAGGTTTGGCAACTTCATCTGCCAGTGCCCTCAGGACCCGTGGGTGGATCTCATCAGGCCCCATGGACTTGTGCACATTTAGGTTCCTTAGGTGTTCACAAACACGATTCTCAATTACAGTGGGCAGGTCTTCCCTCTCGCAGTCCTTACTTTTGCCCTCTGGAATTTGGACATTGTGGTTGGAGCACTTGCTGATGAAGACTGAGGCAAAGAAGTCATTGAGCACCTCAGCCTTATCCATGTCCCCTGTCACCAGCTCTCCATTTCCCTTCTGAAGGGGTCCCACATTCTCCCTAGTCCTCTTCTCACTAATATACCTGAAGAAATTCTTCTTGTTCCCGTTAATGTCCCTAGCCAGATTAAACTCCAGCTGTGCTTTAGCTTTCCTAACCTGATCTCTGCCTGCATGAACAACATCTTTGTATTGGTCCCAGGTTACCTGTCCTTTCTTCCACTCCCTGTAGGCTTTCCTCTTGCATCTAAGCGTGTCCAGGAGCTCTCCATTCATCCATGCAGTACTCCTTGCATTCTTACCTGCCTTCCTCTTTTTTGGAATGCATTGCTCCTGGACCTGGAAGAGGTGGTCCTTGAGCAATGCCCAGCTCTCCTAGGCCCCCCTTCCTTCCAGAGTTTTTTCCCAATTCACTCTGCCAAGGAGATTCCTGAAGAGACTGAAGTCTGCTCTTCTGAAGTCCAGAGCAGTGAGTTTACTGTATAGCCTCCTTGATGCTTTGAGGATCTTGAACTCAACCATTTCATAGTCAATGCAGCCAAGGCTACCCTTCAGCTTCACTTCACTTACCAGCCCCTCCTTGTGGTGAGGACTAGGTCCAGTACAGCACCTTTTCTTGTGGATTCCTATACCACTTAGAGGAGGAAGTTATCATCAGTGCATTCCAGGAATCTTTTAGATTGCTGATACTGTGCTGTGTTGTCCTTCCAACAGATGTGAGGGTGGTTAAACTCCCCCATGAGTACCAGGGCCTGAGAACATGAAGCTTCTCCTATTTGTTTGTAAAGGGCCTCATCTGCTTTGCCTTCCTGGTCAGGAGGTCTGTAGCAGACTCCTACTATGATGTTCCCTTCAAGTGCCTTCCCTTTAACCTTTACCCATATGCTCTCTGTTTTGATGTTGGACATGACTTACTCATGATTTTCCTTTATTCTGTCCTTTGAGCATGATTTCCTCAGTCAGAACTTGGACCTGTCCACGCTCACACATCTTTAACTACTAGCCTATCTCTACCCCTCGTGTCATTGCTACCACATGAATTACCACTTGGTGTTTCCTTGTTGGCAGATAATACCTGAAGTGGATATGGCTCATCTCTGCACAACTTTGACTGCATTATTCTGTCCCCAGGATGCTTCTGGACCGCAGGCTGAGAACCATTACTAATCCCCCATTGCTCCCACACTGATCTGTCCTCCCACACCTTGTTGCATGGAGGTCTGATTACTTTGTCCCCCTCCCCCTTCACATCCCGTTTAAAGCCCTGTCAACTAGCCCTGCTATCACCTCTGCAAAGGCCCTCTTCCCCCTTTGAGAGACGTGTCTCTTCTTTGGTGTCAGCAACCCTGGTGCTGTATAGGTTATACCATTAACAAGAAATCAAATTTATGGCGGTGACACCATCCACAGAGCCACCTATTAAAAGACTGCATTCAGCTTCTTATTCCACTGTCTCCACCATCAGTTGGAATAACAGATGAAAAGATGATTTGTGCTCCTGAATCCTGTATCACCCGTCCCAAGGCTCTGAAGTATTTTTTTATTTTTCTGCGACGACTATTCATTATTTCCTCTCCTCCTACTTGAGAGACCAATAATGGGTAGAAGTCCATAGAGTGGACTATGTTAGGAATTTTCTTAACAGCATCCCTAACCTGGGTTCTAGGTAGGCAGCACACCTCCCTATGAGAAGGGTCAGCCCGACATATTAGTCCTTCTGTTCCTGTCAGAAGCGAATTCCTTGCAACTATTGCTCTCCTTTTTTTCTTTGTTTTGCTAGTCTTAATCTTAATTCCTGGGTGGAGGCTGACACACCCTGGGCAACTGAATACATGGATTTTCCCCTCCATTCTCCTCTGCCTGATCCTCCCTTATTAGTGCCCTGTATCTGTTATGCAAGGGGAGCTGGTAAGACTGAGAAGATTGGGTGGGGCTCTCCTGCCCCTGTGGGGAGGGACCTGCTTCCACTCCCCCTCATCTCCTGGGTCTCCTCCTTTACCCATTTTAGCAGGGGAATGAGAGGAAACTGAACTCTCTGCTATCTGTGCAGTCTTCACCTGCTGTCTCTCCCTCAGGGATGGTATAGTCTGTCTCCGCCGGTCAATTTTCCCTTCACAATCCCATACGGATCTTAGCCTCTTGACTTCCTCCTTAAGCCCAGACACCATACTGAGCAGATCACTCACCTGCTCACACCTCACACAACTTTCATGCCCACTACCCTCCATTCCAAGTGTTAGGCTTAGGCATTCTCTGTAGCCAGGGGTCTGGACACCCATAGATTTGCATGAGGCACCAGTCTGGTTGCCCACAGTTCTCCTAGCCCTAGTATTCACCCAGGTTACAACCATGGCTTATGCTTTGGTGTTTGTTTTTTGTTAGTTTGGTTGGTGTTTTCTGTTTGTTTTGTTTTTTTTTTTTTCCCCTGGTGTTTTTGTTTTTTTTTCATTTTAAAGTTCTCTTGGCACATGCTGCTCACTAGGCTCAAGTGAAACAACTGCTGCCACTTCTGATGGCACTCCACTGCTGCCTGCCTCATGATTGTACCTCATGCAGAGCCATGGGAATGCCCCTAGCTGCGTCACTCCCTTTGTGCAGGCGTGTGACAGAGCCAATCCTGCCGCCCCTCCTCCCCTTTCAGTACTTTTAACATCCGGAGCTAGTCACAGTGCTAGAGCTGCTGCTGGTGCTGGAGCTGCTCTCGGTGCCACTGCTGCTTTGAATGGCTTCCATGGTTTTGGGAGAAAAAGAAGAGCTCTGCTTCTTTATTCAGAAGACAAACTCCATCCTACTTGTGTATCCTGTTGCTATGATGGTATTATAGTGGAAATATAAGGGATATCAATAACTAAAAGACAGAATTAGTTTTTGTTTTAGTGATAGAATGAGAGGGATTGGCCTCAAGGGCTAGGTTTACAGTGGACATTAGGAAATATTTTTTCACAGAAAGGGTTGTCAGGCATTGGAATGGGCTGCCCAGGGAGATAGTTGAGTCACCAACCCTGCATGTGTTTAAGAGTTATTTGGATGCAGTACTTGAGGACATGGTTTAAGGGTGAAATTTGTAGAGTCCCTACAGTTGAACTTGATGATCCTGAGGGTCTTTATCAACCAAAATGTCTCTGTGATTCTGCTAAGCCACCAGTTGATAAGACTTTGATGACTAATGCATTTTTTCCTTATTTTCTTTTAAGGTGGAGACATTGTTTATGAAGAGTATATCTTCTCAACTCATGTAAATGGAGTATTCTGTGGGATGGTAGACTCCTTGTTTAAAAGAAAAAAAATCTACACTGCAGTATTCTAACCATGGCTATCACTGAGCCCAAAGCTCAGTTCATTACAGTGCTCTTCCTCTCATTTCAGATAATGATCAAAAGCCTCCCTGGCTTCAGGAATGCTGGGTTGGTCAGGCACATAATCCTTTCATTCTTCCCTGCACTGGGCCAGAGCAGACTTCTGAGCAGCCTGTTAACAGGTCCAGGAAGCATGCATGCTTTAGCATGTTACATGCTGTGCAGGATGTGTAACTCATCTCCACTTCCCCTGTATGCGAAAAAGTTAAGAATCCATTTCCCTCTCTCGACATTGACTACATAATGATGCAGATAATATTCTGTAACTACAGTCACAGAAATAGTTCAAAGTTGTAGAAAGTGCCTGATCTGGTGGTTTTGATGTATAAAATATCTTTGACTCAGCTTCTGAAGCTCCTTAAATCCTCTGTGCTGGTTTGAAATAATGGTGGTGTTTCTGTATTACCTTTTTACTGTATATATCTGTAAATATCTGTTACATATTGTGAATATCTGCTTGTATATTGTATAAAGATGTAAACATAAAGCTTAATTTCCTTAACTTCCAGTCAACTGAATTTTAGCTTGGGTTATTTCAAAGTGGGGGGGGGCAGGTAACTGCCAAACCACCACATTATGTTTAATTGGTGCCCAACGTAGGGCAGAGGCTAAATTCAATTTTTTTGACTGCTAATTAATTGTGGATGTTAAAAATAAAGCTGACCTGGCTTTTATATTTGGTTATTTTTTCTTTAAAGGTATGTTTTTTACATAGATTGCTTGTGGCCAAAATTGATACATTTCTATGGTATTTAGGATGGAGGAAGATTGAAAGACTATTTTGGAATTTCGGCGACTATATTTTCTCCTGGATTGTTTTTAATGTTACTGAGATAGCTTCCAGTATTGTTTTCAATGCTTTTAATAAGTCAGAAAATATTACTAATCAAATGAGCTATTCTACTGCTCTGGTAAGGGTGATTCTTCCAAATAGCAGCATTCCTGACACTTGCCAAAACCTCTATTCAAAGACCATTGTAACATATTTAACGTGTGTCTTCATTTTCCTATTAATTATAATTTTATTCATAACTTCTGCTCTAAGACAGAAATACTATGACTTTAAAAGAACAGCTAGATCAGGCTAAGAGAAGCAGAAACTGAGATGTTTCTACTCAAGCAGATTCAGATAGTAATTCTGGAAACTTTCCCAGAAAATGTATTTATTACAATCCTGATAGTAGCACAGCTGTTGACAAAAATGTATTAGGCAACCAAGGACAAGCCACTCAGGATACCCAAAGCCCTGTTTCTACAAATTCTGCAAGCAGTTTCACTTCTCAGACAGCAATTTCTTATGTCAACTCTAAAGTCAATTCTGATTCTGAGGCAGCAGCAGCTCAAGTTCCCCAAAATTCAGATCAGCTAGAAGGAAAATCTTCCACTAAGCTGGCCCATGCATAGATTAGACCTAAGCTTGGATCAAAGCATGGCTCAAAGGAAGACTTAGGGACAAGTACCACTGGTGATCAGGAGGAGTAAGAAGAGGAGAAACTCAGTCTTAAAGGTTTGACCAGTTTACTGAGAGCCAAATGTGAGGACAATGTAAGGTAAGCTACCAAGAGGGAAGATGCCTCTCAGGAGATTAGGAATGCTGTTACGAAGAGTTTTTTTGGCCAGGCACCAACAGAAAAACAAGGAGAGGAAGAGGAGAAGGATGACAACAAGGGCTCTAATGATCCCCTCAGAGAGGTCAGGCAAGTAAAAAAGGAACATTCAAGGGAATCAAGAGAGCCAGTCCTATACTCATGGCTGGTGAGATGCTGTACTATTGGTGAAAATGCCCTACAGGAAGGACACAAGTCTGCAAAGCAGCTAGGCCCACTTGCAAAGGAGAGTGGAGTGGACAAACACCTGGCAACCATCTTGCAATCTTGGGGTGGTTAGCTTGTGGACATGTCTTCTGCTGGCTGTGGGTATGAGATACACCTCCCAAGATGACTTGCCATGGGTAGATAGGAAGTAAAACACAGTTGAGCAGGGAATTAAGCTTCTGAAAGAGTTTGCTGTGAGGGAAGTGCTTTCTGGAGATCAAGACATGTACGAACTGGATAACATTCCTCTTGGGACATGTCTCATAAAGAAGCTTATTAAACTTGCTCCTTCATCCTATGCTAACATCTTGGCTAGCAAGTTTTTATGAAGGGGTGATAATGGAAGGCTGCTCACTGTTGGTGAGTTCACTGACCAACTGAGGCAGATAGAGGACATCTTGTCACATTCTACCCTAGTCTCTGCCATACAAACTATGACTACAGAGATAAAAGCTGTGACTACAAAGCTAGAGGATGGCATGAGAAAACCGAAGAAGGAACTTAAAATATCCATATCCAATCTGGCAAAGGATACCATTCCTTCATCATCTGGACAGGTCAATGTTTCTGCTGTCAGGAAGAGACATCCACCTTCTGCTAGGCAATTTTGGCCCAGGAGACAAATTCCACCTAGACACCAGCAATCACGTGCGTCACTTTGGATAATCCTGCATGACCAATTTGGCGAGAACATGAACAAATGGGGTGGTCAACCTACTTCAGTTCTTTCAAAGAGAGTCAGGGAACTGCAGAGTGGCAGAAACAGAGGCANCAGTTCAAAAGTTTGGAAATACAGAGCTTTAGTTGATACAGATGCTCAGTGTACGTTGTTGCCATCAAATTGCAAAGGAACAGAGGCTATAACTATTTCTAGAATCACTGGTGGATCTCAAGACTTAACTAAGTTGGAGGCCGAAATAAGTTTAACTGGTAATGAGTGGAAGAAGCATACTATTGTAACTGGTCCTGATGTGCCTTGCATTCTGGGAATTGACTTTTTGAGACAAGGTTGTTTCAAAGATCCTAAGGGTCATAAATGGGCATTTGAAATAGCATCTGCAGAAATTGAGGATGATAAATTGAAATTGTCCATTAGACCTGTACTTTCAGATGAATCTGCAGTTGTGGGACATCATAATATAGAGGACATGAAACTGCCAATTGCTACTGAAACTGCATCACAGGCAGTACAGAACTAACTGTGCCTCTTTGTTGCCCATTCATCAGCTGATTCATCAACTGTAAAATCAAAAGTCATCAAGAAAGCTCATTCACCTTTCAACAGCCCAATTTGGCCCTAGTGCAAGGCTAATGGAGGCTAGCACCTCAAAATAGATTTTCGCACTGTCGATTAGGTGACTCCACCCATGAGCGCATCTGTACCAGACATGCTAGAACTCCAGTATGAACTGGAATTGAAGGAAGCGAAATGGTATGCTTCACTTGAACAAACCCCACTGTCAGGTATGCGTTTGAAAGAGAAGCACAGCGGAACGCCTGTGAGGAGAAAGTGCAGCCAGAACGGACAGAAGGAAAGCAGAGATACAGACTGAGACAGTTCCTACTTCTGGAAAAGTAATCAAGAACTTTCTGGATAAAGAGTTGGTTATTGTTATTGTTACTACTTCTAGCTCCTAGACTGCCAGTTCTAAACTGCATGTTCAAAGGCAAAGGTTCATCACTGCATCATGCCACAGATGTAACCTGGTCTAAATGGATGGCTTTGATAACCCAACAAGCACTCATGGGTGATTTTGATCGACCTGGTCTGGTAGAAGTGATCACCAGTGGCCAGAAAGCACAGGCTGTACAAAACCTCCAGAGAAACCTATTCGTGCTAAAGAAGCTACTCCCTATAGTGACCTTTCTGATTAGGAAAAGAACTATGCTTTGTTCACAGATGGTTCCTGTCGTCTTGTTGGGAACAAGTGAAGATAGTTGTCAGCAGTCTGGAGTCCTACCAGGAAAGTTACTGAAGCGAAATATAGAGAAGGTAAATACAGTCAATGTGCTGCGTCCCACTTGCCGGCAGAAGGTAAGAGCTGGGCTGCTCGAGAGAATCAGGTAGTGGATCCATGAAATAATTCGGCAGGATGGAGATTCCCGCTTCAGTGGTGGAAAAAACTGCAGTAGAAATTTTATGCAGCTGGTACAGAAAAGAAGAGTGTATTTGAAAGAAAAAAAAATTTGTGAAACTTTTGATTTGGAGTCAGAAAAGGGGATATTTGTGGGACGTTAAGGATTTATTTGATGGAGATGTCTGGAAGGCTATCAGTTCTTACTTATGGGAAGCAGTGACAGTTGGGAGTAAAGAGGTGGGAGGGAATGCCCCAACTTGGCGGATGGTAAAATTTCTGTTGGAAGGAGAGAAAGGAGAAGCAAAGATATGTGCGGTGGTGAGAGATGCTTTTAGCGGTTCTACCTTGAATGCTTTGGACCTCAAAACGTGCCATAAAAGAAACATATAAAAAGGCACACGAAGCCATACGGGATGGATTTTAAAATGTGGAAGAACAGGTGTTCGGCCCTCCACTCCAAGAAAATGCACCTCTGCCTGATTCCGATGATAATCGGAGACTTGGTCCAGAGGAGCTGGCTGAAAAGGAGAGAAGGCAGAGAGCTTGGATCAGAAAATGTCTTTCATCTGGGGAAATGTGGTGTGAAGAAGCCAATCATTATCTGCATTCAAAGTTTGGGTCCGGAATAACAAAAGATGATTGTAAAGCATGGGAAAAATGGAAGGCAATGCAACGAGCGATGATTCAGCACATCCTTGGTTCTCTCTCAGCCAGAAGGGCGATACATCGACAATAAAGACATTTGTGTCCTCTGAGAAGTTAGACTCGCCCTGTGACTCTGGTGCAGGAAGCAGCGGAGCAAGTCCGCCAAAGGTCTCTAACTTTGGTATGGGACAAAGGTGGAGGGGCATTATACAAAATGCTGTAATTGAAGGGCAGATGTTACCAGAAAGTCTGACTGCACTCCCAGTAATTGTGCAAAATTATCAGGGGTCATGGGTGCCGCTTGGAAAGTCGTTTCCCACTTACAAAAATCACTCATGCAGTATGGACATGAATATAAATATGTCCGATCTCTATTGACAATATTTTTCAACAGTCAAGAGCTCCTGTCTGTGGATATCTGAGCCCTGATGGAACTGTTGCTGACTCCTTCAGTATTGATGATTTTTAAAGACAAGTGGCAGGAGAAATGTGAGATAGCCATGATGAGCAATTTGAATAATCGTTAGGATGACCCTCTTCACTACACTTCTCTGGAGCAGCTGATGGGAACGGGTATATACCGAGATGGAGCCACTCGAGCCACTATGCATCCCTGCATCATTCAACAAGCTCAAGCACTGGCCTTGGCAGCCCTTAAAGAAGTACCAAGATGGGAAAGCCTGCATTCCCTTATGCCCACTTTAGGCAAGGTGAGAATGAACCTTATGCTCAATTTGTTGACAGACTGAGAGAAGCTCTGGATAATCCACTGAATCTTGATGCTGATGCAAAGGCATCGGTGGGAAAAGATCTGGCTGTTCAGAATGCTAATATGAAATGTTAGGAAGTAATTGCTTCGCTCCCAAAAGGGGCGACCATGACCCATGTGATTGAGGCTTGCTCACAAGTTGCATGGATTCAAGATGAAAAGGAAAAAACAAAGATTCATGCTAAGGCAATGCCAGTGGCACTAAAGTCAGCAGGTCTCCAAGGGAGGGGTGATAGAGATCGAAAACCATCTGGCTGTTTCCTGTGTGGGCAAAGTGGACATTTGAGATGGGATTGCCCTATTAAGAGAAATCAGAGAGCTGTAGTACAAACATATGCCATAAGGAAACAACAACTGGGCATTCTTCCAAATTATTCTGAGAACATCAATAACATATAGCCTTGGCTTCCTAGTCAGGAGTACCCTTGTATACACTTAAGAGTCTCTTTTACTTGTGACTATAACTACTATAAGCTTTAATAGAGTGAAAAAGTTAAATATCCATAAACTGTAAGAACATGTAGTAAAGGCAAGATCTATGTATAATTTTCAGCTAAAAAATAATTACAGAAGTTGAAATCAGTAATAAAAACTTTGAAGAATTTATTATTTTAAAAAAAGAAGAATAAAAATTACTGTGTATCTAACATGGAATGGCATATTTACTTTCAGTAACACTAGGTTATATAAATATTTTAAAATTTTAGTACATCCAGAGTGCAAGTAAAAAAAGAAATACTCCTTATTCTAATTTTCCATAAAGGAAAATGATACAGAGAATGTCTTCTCTAGATCCATGCTTGCTTTTTTCTTCAATTCTCCTATAGAAAACAGTTGCAGGCTACTTTGAACCCCTAGATATTTTGCCTTATACGGAAGGGATTATGAACATTGAAATTTTTATGGTCTTTTCAATAGAAAATGGAAGAAAAACAGTCCTCCAAACTATGTTGACAAAATTGCAGCTAAGGATTCAAGTGACCAGCCTATAGGATGCTGTTTTTTCAGGTGACAAAAGCTAATAATAAGGAATTCAAATCATGCAGAAAGGAATTATCCATGTCCTCACTAATGACTCAGTTTGCTTCCTGGTGTGCCATAAGCCTGACTCCAAATCATATGTGCTAGAAACAAGCCATTGCACATCATCCCAGGTTTGCAATGAATCAGCTGTATTTGTTCACAGTGAAACCCAAGGTATGACAGAGTCAACCCCGCACAGCAGCAGCTGAGCTTTGCAAAAACTGTGTGTAAAAGCTAGTCGCCACCGCTCAGTGAGGAGACATGCTGTGTTCTCAACATGGGATAAGAGACACTTTCTATGGATCTTGAATCGTAGTCCAACAAACACGTCATATTACCAGCTCTTCGTGAATCCTGCTCTTAGATGAGTGAAATTTATGTTCTAAATTATGTGTACATCAAGAGTCCTTCTGCCTACGTTCCGAAACAAAAATTGTACAGAACTTATGCTGGGCTCCCACTAATATCAGAATCTCATTTTAAGTGCCGTGCTACATGATCTTTAGGAATAGGGAAAGCAAGGAGCAGGCATGGACTCCTTTATGCTGTCAATGTAGAGTGACAATGCATCCTTACATTAATTGACCACTTCAGTAAAATTGTCTTCAATGGGTTGTAATTTTCTCTATTAGATCTAAGCAACCTGTAAAATCACAGGCTGTCTTTTTAAATTTCTATTTTAAATTTATTTTCAAGGCCAGTCTTTTTAGGGTGTTCCTAATTAATAAAACAACTCATCTACCAAGGCCACTCAAGAAAAGCACCTAAAACAAATTACCACACAAATAAAAGCTCAATACATAGCATAAAATTAAGAATGCCTATATTCAATAAAGATGGGAAACGATATATATTATAGCATTTTCACTAAATTCACTAGACTAGGAATTAACTTTCTAGCAGTACATTCTTGATACAGTCTGGCAGGTTTGCCTTTCATTTTCCATTTTCTGTTCTAGGTTTTGCCTGGCATACAACATAAGAAAATCTACGTGACATGAGCACAAACCCAATATCACCTGGGAGTCCCTGGTCTCATATCATCTGTGACGAGACAAACTGTTTCCTGTTTTCTGAGCTTTTGAATCACTTGTGAAGTAGACAGGGGAGGATTATGCTGTTTTGAACTAATTTTGAAAGAGAAATTAGACTATAGGCTAAGAGAGGAAAACACTGATGGTGCTACTTCACTTGTACCTTTACTGAGAAATTAAAAAAAAAATGCTTAAGAACTGTAACCCAAACATAGATAGGTTAGACTGCTTCAGACAACTTTGAGCTGTGGCTCTTGCATGGCTCTTTTTCCCTGCTTTTCCTACCTGGATGTGAATAATTTCACTAACTTCTTTCCTGTTGCTAACGCCCCTGGCCAATCTACCTTTGCCTATCTGCTGCATAAACAGA
Source organism: Psilopogon haemacephalus (assembly GCA_013396835.1). Lineage (NCBI taxonomy): Eukaryota > Metazoa > Chordata > Aves > Piciformes > Megalaimidae > Psilopogon > Psilopogon haemacephalus. Next base: position 15,595 of record VWZI01000062.1, read on the forward strand.
TGGTGAGATAAGATTAGAGAAAAGGGGAAGGTAGTAGGGCTGGTTAAAACCCTCAGTTAGAGATTTTGATCTCTGGGAGGAGTGTGGTGTTTATGTATAACCTTTTTATTTTTTAATATGTCCATAAATATCTGTTATACATTGTAAATATCTCCTTGTATGTTGTGCAAAGCTGTGAATATAAAGCTTTATTTATTAACTTCCAACCGACTGAGTCCTAGCCTGGGTTATTTCACAGTGTGGAGGGGCAGCTAACTGCCAAACCACCACAATATTAGAGAAGTTCTTGACACCATGGAGCTTGAGAAAAACCATGACTGGATTGAGTGCATATGCGTAAAAATCATAGGGCAGACAAATAAGACTTACATACTGTTTGGAGTCTGTTATCGGCCACCCAACCAGGAGAAGAGGAGGTGGATGCATTATTCTATAAATAAATCCAGGATGTCTCAAGATGTCCAGCCCTTGTTCTTGTAGGTGACTTTAATCTGCCAGATATCTGCTTAGCACAGCAGAGAGGAGGCAGTCTAGAAAGTTGTTAGAGAGTGTAGAGGTTAGCTTCTTGACACAGGTGGTGTGCCAGCCTACCAGGGATGAGGCTCTGCTTGACCTGCCGCTTACAAATAGAGAAGGGCTCATGGTAAATGTGGTGGTCAGAAGCTGTCTGGGTTGCAGTGACCATGAAATAATGAAGTTTTCAATATGCAGTGAAGCTAGGAGGAGCATCAGCAGAACATGCACACTGGAATTCTGGAGGGCTGACTTCAGCTTATTCAAGGAAATAACTTGGAGCATACCTTGGGGAAAGCCCTTAAAAACAACAGGATCCCGGAAGGTCAGACCTACTTCAAGAAAGGTGAAAGAACAGGCTGTCCTGATGTGCTGAAAGCAGAGCCACTGGGGAAGACAACCAGCTTAGACGGGCAAGGGACTTCTGAAGGAATTAAGGCTAAAAAGAGGGCATATCACCTTTGGAAAGAAGGGGAGGTAACTCAGGAAAAAAATTAAGATGTTGTCAGGTTGTATAGGAAGATAAACAGAGAGTCAAAAGCCCAGTTAGAACTTAGACTGGCCATTGCTGTGACTGATAACAAGAAATGTTTTTATAAATATATTAATGACCTAAAAAGGGGCAAAGATAATCTCCACTCTATTGATCAAGAAGGGGAATGTAGAAACTAGAGATGAGGAAAAGGCAGAGGTACTTAACACCTTCTTTTCTTCAATTTTCTATAGTAAGACAGGTTGCCCTCAGGACACATGGCCTCCTGAGCTGGTAGATGGGGTCAGGGAGCAGAATAGCCCCCCTGTAATCCAGGAGGACGCAGTTAGGGTTGTTGAGCCTCTTGGATCCTCACAAGTCTGTGGGACCAGATGGGATCCATCCTAAGGTGATGACAGAACTGGCAGATGAGCTTGCCAAGCCATGCTCCATCATTTACCAACAGTCCTGGCTCACTGGAGAGGTCCCTGAAGACTGGAAGCTGGCCAGTGTGGTGCCCATCCACAAGAAGGGTTGGAAGGAGGACGCAGGAAATTACAGACCTGTCAGCCTGACCTCAGTGCCAGGCAAGATAGTAGAACAGATCATCCTGAGTACAATCACAGGGCACTGACAGGATGGCCAGAGGATCAAACCCAGCCAACTATTTAGGAGGGGCAGGTCCTGCTTGACCAACCTGATCTCTTTATGACCAGATGACCCACCTGGTGGATACGGGGAAGGCTGTGGATATAGTCTACCTGGTCTTCAGCAAGGCATTTGACACTGTTTCCCACAGCAAAGTCCTGGCCAAGCTGGCAGCCCCTGGCTTGGACAGGAGCACTCTGTGCTGGGTTAGGAACTGGCTGGATGGCCAGGTACAGAGACTGGTGGTAAATGGTGCCACATCCAGTTGGGTTGGCAGCCAGTCACTTAGTGGTGTGCCCCAGGGATCATTGCTGGGCCAAGTCCTGTTTAATATCTTCATTGGTGATCTGGATGAGGGGATTGAGTCCATCACCAGTAAGTTTGCAGACAACAAAATTGGGAGCATGTGTTGATCTGTTAGAGGGTAGGAGGGCACTGCAGAGAGACCTGGACAGGCTGGATAGATGGGCACAGGCCAATGTCATGAGTTTTAACAAGTCCAAGTGCCAGGTTCAGCACTTTGGCCACAATAACCCCATGCAGGTCTACAGACTGGGGACTGAGTGGCTAGAGAGAAGCCAGGCAGAGAGGAACCTGGGGGTACTGGTTGACAGCTGACTGAACATGAGCCAGCAATGTGCCTAGGTGACTAAGAAGGCCAATGGCATCCTGGCCTGTATCAGGAATAGTGTGACCAGCAGGACCGGGGAAGTACTTTTGCCCCTGTACTCAGCACTGGTTAGACCACATTTTGAGTACCGCATCCAGTTCTGGGCTCTTCAATTTAAGAAAGGTGTTGAGGGCAGAGAAGGGCAATAAGGCTGGTGAGGGAGCCATGCTGAGATTCTGTGGGTCTGTAACCTTAACAAACCTGTGTGATATTTATTATGGGATGTACTGTACTCATGAGTATTTGAGGGGGAGAATATTTTTTTCCTGTTTTTACTCTCACTAATTTTTGCATAAAACATGTTTTGTAACATAAATTGCATGTTTTCACTATAGTGTAGAATATCAACCTCTTATGTCATAGAAAGCTTTTGAATGATTATTATAATTAAAGGTCAGAAAGGCAATTCCTACTTCTGTTCACCTATGCTAAATTATAGAACAGCTCTCTTGAAGTATTCTGTGAAAAATTAATATCAATCATAGAGGTAAAATGAATCACAGAATCATAGAATCACAGAGCATTAGAGGTTGGAAGGGACCTCCAGAGATCATTGAGTCCAACCTTCCTGCCAAACCAGGATCCCCTAAGGTAGTTCACTCAGGAATTCATCCAGGTGGGTCTTGAAAGTCTTCTGAGAAGGAGACTCCACAACCTCTCTGGGCAGGCTGTTCCAGTGCTCTGTCATACACACTGTAGAAGTTTCTCCTCATTTTGAAGTGAAACCATCTATGTTCTAATTTGTAGCCATTGTTTCTTATCTTGTTGCTGCTGCCCATCCCCTTGACACCCACCCCTCAGATATTTGCATACATTAATAATATATTCTCTCAGTCTTGTTTTCTCTTCTCCAGACTAAACAGTTCCAGGTCTCTCAGTCTCTCTTCATAGAGGGGATACTAAGTCCCCCAGTCATCCTCATGACTCTCTGTTGTTTCTCTAGAACTGGGGAGCCCAAAATTGGACACAGAATTCCAGATGTGGTCTTATCAGAGCAGAGGGGGAGAAGAACCTCCCTAAACCTGTTGAACACACTTTTTCTGATTCACCCCAGGATGGCATGGTCTCTCTTAGCCACAAGGGCACATTGTTGGCCCGTGCAGAATTTGCTGTCCAACAGGATTTCAAGGTTTTTTCACACAGAGCTGCTTTTCAGCAGGTCAGCCCCCAACCTGTACAGGTGCCTGTTGTTATTTCTCCCCTGATGCAGGACTCTGCACTTGTCATTATCGAACTTCATATGGTTAGCCTTTGTCCAGTTCTCTAGCCTTCACAAATCTCGTTGGATGGCAGCAGAATCTGATGGGCTATCGGCCACCCCCTCCAATTTTGTATCATCACTGAACTAAGACTTTGTTGTGCTTTATGGAATCAGAAATTATAATTCTTTCAAAAAAATTATCTTAAACCTGTGAATAAATTTCTAAGTGAGAAGAGGTAGCCTGATAGTGATGAGCAACTCCTGCTGTGAGGAATGATTTTGAAGAGAAAGAACAGCGGAACATGTTTGAGGATAAAATGGAGCCGGAAGAGAGGAAAAAAAACAACAGTGCAGACTGAGACAGTTCCTGCTTCTGGAAAAGTTAGCCAGAACTTTCTAGCTAAAGAGGCATTGATTGTTATTGTTACTACTTAGGTAATAACCAATTATTGTCTTCCACATATAATCCCCTTTACTAATTAGCTTGTAGTATTAGGAGATGCTCCCTGCTTGCTAGCAATAAAAGGAGCTGTAGAGTTGAAATAAACTGCGTTATGACCTAATCATATTGGTGTCCGTCATTTCTCCGCAGTGCACCTCCCAACATAAAGCCATCCACATTAGTTTAGAACATTATTTTTACTAAGAAGTTTACTATAATTACAAAAGATTTTCTTCTCAGCTGAGATGAATTGACAAGAACTTCTGTAAATCTCTGAATTTGGATGATGAAAGCTTTAGAAAGCCAGTGAGGAAAGCTAGATGAGAGGATTCAGTCCCGCAATGACACTAGAGTTTAGTCTGAAAACTAGAGTTTAGTCAGATGCAAAATCACAATAATGCCTGTAAGATTTTTTTCTGTTTATCACTTTTTTCCTCTTGAGAATTAATGAGACAAAGTCAGCATGATTTTGTCCTTTATGATATCTGTTTTTAGGTACAGCTTGAATCCCTGTTAAGAACTTAAGAAGTTAAAAGTGGGACAGAATTTGAATTATTTTATTTTCCTTCATGTATTTATTGACTTGTGCCAATATACTGTAATTCAGATGAAAACAAAGGACAATATAAAGAGATCCATCATGCAGGAAGACAGCTGTTTCTGCAAACTGCATAATATATAGAGAAAGAAAAGTCCAGGGTTTTGTGAAGATTGATAAATGATTGAATATCCTTTACTTCTGTATTTCCTATAAATTTTTTTCACTTACAAAAGTGAAGCAGCCATAAATTGCAGTACTTAATATGTCATATCACTTGGCATAACATCTGCTAGAACATTTTAAAACTATTTATTTTGTGTGAAGCCTGTATTATGTTATCAATGTTTCAAAAACATTGCATAATTGCATAAAATTCAGTTATGTATAACATGAAATTTTTGCTGAGTTGTTCATGAATGAGAAAAATTAAATACATGGAATTTAATCTTACTTCTTTTGAAAATATTGCGTAGAATAGATATGTTTGTAAGAGAAAGACATAAATGATGGATGTGCAAAGATATTTGACTTCCATTTTGACCTGTAGATGTCATTATCAATTAAAAAAAAAAATTAAAAATAGACAAACTTACCAAAATTACTTTGAGTTATTAAAAGGATAACAGAATAATTAAAATCTTAATCTATGCTTCTGAAAAAAATAATTCTTTAAAATGAATTTTTCAAAGACCTGTAATCCAAAGGCAGCTGAAAATTAGCCAGAAAACAGAATGTCCATGTTATTTGGTCTTTTAATACCTGGATTTATTTATTTTATACCAGCTAACATCACTTTCCATCCTCTGTGATGTCAAGATCTCTGACAATACACTAAAAACAAGTCTTTTATGTACTAGAAGGCTGGGCTGCAATTCAGCAAGACCTGGAGAGCTGGCAGAGGTGAACCTCATGAAGTTCAACAAGGGCAAGTCTTGCACCTGTGGGGCAATAACCCCATACATCAGCACAAGTTAAGCTATGTGGAGAGGACTTGAGAATGCTGGTGGACAAGTTCACCATGAACTATGCCCGCATGGACAAGAAGGTCAATGGTATCCTGGAGTGTATTATGAAGAGTGTGGCCAGCAGGTAGAGAGGTTCTTCTGCTCCTCTACTCTGTTTTGCTGAGTCTGCACCTGGAGGTAAGGGTGTCCAGTCCTGGGTTCCCCAGTTCAAGAGGGACAGGGAACTACTGGAGAGAGTCCAAGTGAGGGCCTCAAGGATGATTAGGGAATTGATGTATCTCTCTTATGAGGAAAGGCTGAAAGACCTTTAGCATGAAAAACAGAAGGATGAAAGGGGCTCTAATCAATGCATATAAATATCTGAAGAATGGAAGTCACTCCAGGGATCACCTCCAGGGATGGTGACTCCACCACCTCCCCAGGCAGCCTGTTGCAATGGGCAATCACTCTTTTTGTGAAGATCTTCATCCTAACATCCTGCATAAACCTGCCCTGGTGCAGTTTGAGGCTGTGTCCTCTTGTATATGTTTAAGATGTTTCACGTTACTTATATTTTTTACACTATTAATTTACACCATATGTAGATTAATTCATGAAGTGTCCTACATTGAGAAAACAAGCCTGTTTTATATTATTAATATAAGTTTTCAGGAATTCTGAAGACTAGCAAAAGGATGTTTTCCAAAGCTTTCAGATAAAATTAATCTCTTACATAATTAACTTTTATCTTGATTACCAGTAATAAAAACAAAGTATTTATTCTCTTATATTTTATGTGATTAGGATAGGATCTGAGAAGACATTTTCAGAAATGCTTATTTAGGGGTTATTTCACTAACAGTACTTTGGAAAAATACATTCAAATCTCTGTCAACTACTGTTTGCATAATAAGAATTGTCAGAGGACAACTTTTTTGAGACAAAATAACCTCAGTTCAGTTCTATGTAAAACTGTCCTTATGCAGGTAATTGCAAAACAAAATTCAAAGTAAGAAAAAATACATAGGGAATGGAAGTGATATGTTCAGTAAATTGTAACATCCTGATAAAGGTATTAGAATCTGATTTTGAAGTGAGACAGGAGTGTTAGAAAGGAAAAGAGGGTAGAATGTATTGAGAAACAACAGTCATCTCTGCCTGATCTGATATATCATTGGAGATAGAACTAGTACAAAACCTAAAGAACTCAACTCAGCAATAAGGTACTGTCCTGGTAGAGCATAAATCCTGCCAAATTAGTTCAAACCCCTGCTCTCCTCCTCCTGTAGCAAGGTCCGGGGCTTGAGGATATGAGCAGAACTTGAGGGTCTGGCCCAGGAAAGCCCCGAGGGCTGGGGGTATAGCACATGACCAAGTCAGGTGTCTTGTACTGTCTGTCAAGTGCTAGGGTAGACACCTAGGCACAGAATTTTGAATTCATTGGCCAAAACAGTGGATGCTAAGGCCTATTGGCCAGTTTCACCCTTCAAAATAGTGTATTTAAGGGGACGATTTAGAGCTTTCTTTTCCCTGTTGCTTTTCACTGGGACAGGACCTCTATTTGCACCTCTTTCACAGAGGCCACGTGTTTGCAGCGTGCATTGCAGTTTTGCACCAGCAGTGGCAAGGCAAATCTTTCCTCCTCCTCCCCTGGGATACCCTGTATCTATCACATCTGTGAGTAAGGCAGGTCAGAATTTTCCTGCTATCAGGTCCCTGTTTACCAAGATCTGACTGTTTAAACTGTTTAAATTCTATAATTCTGTGTTTATAAATAACCTTTGTGTAATTGCCTCTTGTCAACCAAACATCAGGGAATTTTCCCCAAAATTTCAGTATTATTAATAATATTGATTTTAAATTATTAATAATTCATAACCAATTATTAATAATCATAACAGCTACTTCCTCTGAAATGCAGTACCTGGAACAGCACTGCGACATTGGTGGATTCACTGTTCTTCTCTGGTTTTGAAATCGAATAACATAGTTGAAAGCTGACTTGATAATCAGAAATGCTGAGTTCTCATGAGCTCTCTCCAAATAAAGAAACCAATGACTCATTGCTTAGTGTTGCTCAGACCTTTGAACTCACTTATGACACATCAATACCTTAGAAGTTTCTTTTTACAGCTCTATAGTTCAATGGTAAGATTTTAAAAATAATTCCTTCTTGGATTAATTACTCTGTGTTGGTTTGAGCTAATTGGAGAATTTGAGTGAGAA
>VWZI01000064.1:0-10914 GCA_013396835.1 Psilopogon haemacephalus
GCCTGAGGGTGCCTCAATGCCCTCACCCAGCTCATTGCTAAAGACATAAACAGAACTGGACCCAGTGCTGAGCCCTGGGGTGAGCCTCAGACCCTGAACAAGTTGTGAAAGTCTCAGGGCGGCTTCATAGGGGCTCAGCTGCCATCCTCTAGATCTCCTTCATTATTTGTCTGTTGGAAAGAGTTAGTCCCCTGACCATAACCTTCCAGAAGCCAGGTGGACAATTCCCAGCTGTGCAGATCCATTTCTCTGGAAGCAGTTTTGTTTTTTCTTTTTCCTTTGGGGAACAAAGGCAGGAGCAGCTCCCAGTGCCTTAGGATGCAGCCTATGCAAGGTGCTCTTCTTACTCCCAGTGCTAAAGGTTCTGCCCTCTGCTTTGCTCTCTCTGTCCAACTGAAAGTCCCACCAGAAGGGTTTTGTAGAAAGGCCTCAGAGTTGGGTTGTAGACACTCACAGATGGGTAGGACAGAGGTGGGTACATAGGACCTAAAGGGAGCAGCCTCAGTCTGGGTAAGGGGAGGGAGGTTTGTCCTCTATGGAGGCAACCTTTCCAAAGGGTGCCAAAGCTGGGGGCTGGAACCTCCCCAGGACAGGTCAGAGTCCTGTCAGGGCAGCCTAGGATCATAGAACCCTTTAATCAGTCAGGGCTGGAAGGGAGCACAAGGATCAGGCAGTCCCAACCCCCCTGCCATGCCCAGGGACACCCTACCCTAGAGCAGGCTGCCCACAGCCTCTGCCAGCCTGGCCCCAAACACCTCCAGGGATCTGGCCCCAAACACCTCCCCGCAGGGCCAACCCATTCCAGCCTCTCACCACTCTCCTGCTCAACAACTTCCTCCTCACCTCCAGCCTCAATCTCCTCACCTCCACCTTTGCTCCATTCCCCACACTCCTCTCACTCCCTGTCCATCCCCCCTGCCAGAGCAGGACCACACCATTTAGCTCAGGTCACACAGGAACACACCCAGACAGCCCTTGAAAGGCTCCAGAGAAGGAGAGGAAGAAGAGAGACACATAGGAAGGTTGATTTTGCAGCAGGGCTCAGCTCTCCTGGGTCCTTCAGAGCAGAGCCAGTGTCTCCCATCCAGCTGTGCATGAAGGCTGTGTGGTGGTTCCAGGTGGGCAGCAGGTGCCAGGCACAGAGGAGCCAGGATGCAGCTGTGCTGCCTTTCAGCTTTAAGGCTGACTGCAGCTCTGCTGCTGGGCAAGGACAACTCCAAGAACACCAAGCTGGCATCAGCACCAGGTGAAGGTTTGTGCTCAGGTGGGATGGGGATCCTGAGAGAGACAATTTGCCCAGTGCCCAAACATCTCCATCTTCTGAGCCCCCCAGTTCAGGAGGGACTTAGAACTGCTGGAGAGAGTCCAGGAGGAGGCTGCAAAGCTGCTGAGGGGCCTGGAGCAGCTGTGGCAGGAGCAAAGGCTGAGAGCCCTGGGGCTGAGAGCCTGCAGGAGAGCAGCCCCAGAAGGCAGCTGAGCAATGCTCAGCAAGAGCTGAAGGAGCTGTGGGGGGCAAGAGCCTGGGGCCAGCTCTGGGCTCAGTGATGCCCAGGGCCAAGGGGCACAAAGTGTGAGGCAGGAGGTTGGATGTGAGCAGGAGGAGAAAGTTGTTTGTGGTGAGGGTGCAGCAGGCCTGGAGCAGGCTGCCCAGAGAGGCTGTGCAGTGTCCTTGTGTGCAGAGCTTGCCAGGCCAGCTGGGACCTGTGCTGCTGGGCAGGCTGCTGGGGGTGCCCTGCTTGAGGTCCCTTCCCACCCCACCGTAATGAGCCTCTGGGATGTGTGAGCAACCTTTCAGAAAGGTATGGATCAAGCATATCCAAGGTTCTAGAATGGGTTTTGGAAGCACAACTCTATCAGCAGAGCTGGAAGCTGGGCATTGCTGCAAGGCTCACTGGAAGCCTCTAGAGGAGGCTGGAATGGACCCGAGTGCAGCTGCAACCAAAGAGGAAGGATCAGTGCCATCTGCCTTTGCAGAGCTCCCCTGGTGGAGCTGTGGAGGCTCCATCCCTGGATGTGTTTTTGGCCATGCTGGATGAGGATTTGAGCTATCTGCTCCGGTGGGAGGTGTCCCTGCTCATGGCAGGGGGTTGGACCACAAGGACAGGCTAAGGGAGCCAGAGGTGTTCAGCCTGAGAGATGAGAAGGCTCCAGGGAGAGGTCAGAGCAGCTTCCCAGGACCTGAAGGGGCTACAAGAAGGCTGCAGAGGGACTGTGCCCAAAGCCTGCAGTGACAGGACCAGGGACTATGGCTTCAAACCAGAGCAGAGCAGACTGGGGGTGGATGTGAGGAACAGGTTAATCGCAATGAGGGTGCTGGAACAGGCTGTCCAGGGAGGTGGTTGAGGTGGAGATATTCAAAGTGAGGCTGGACAGGGCTGTGGGCAGCCTGATCTAGTGGAGGATGTCCCTGCTGACTGCAGGAGGTTGGAGTGGATGAGCTTTGGAGATCCCTTCCAGGAGTCTACCATTCTATGATTCCATGATCTTCAAAGTCCCTTCCCACCCAAACTCTTCTAGGAGTCTATGGTTCCATGATCTTCAAGGTCCCTTCCAACCAACCTCTTCTAGGAGTCTATGATTCCATGATCTTCAAGGTCCCTTCCAACCCAAACCCTTCCAGGAGTCTATGATTCCATGATCTTCAAGGTCCCTTCCAACCCAAACCCTTCCAGGAGTCTATGATTCCATGATCTTCAAGGTCCCTTCCAACCCAAACCCTTCCAGGAGTCTATGATTCCATGATCTTCAAGGTCCCTTCCAACCCAAACCCTTCCAGGAGTCTATGATTCCATGATCTTCAAGGTCCCTTCCAACCCAAACCCTTCCAGGAGTCTATGATTCCATGATCTTCAAGGTCCCTTCCAACCCAAACCCTTCCAGGAGTCTATGATTCCATGATCTTCAAGGTCCCTTCCAACCCAAACCCTTCCAGGAGTCTATGATTCCATGATCTTCAAGGTCCCTTCCAACCCAAACCCTTCCAGGAGTCTATGATTCCATGATCTTCAAGGTCCCTTCCAACCCAAACCCTTCCAGGAGTCTATGATTCCATGATCTTCAAGGTCCCTTCCAACCCAAACCCTTCCAGGAGTCTATGATTCCATGATCTTCAAGGTCCCTTCCAACCCAAACCCTTCCAGGAGTCTATGATTCCATGATCTTCAAGGTCCCTTCCAACCCAAACCCTTCCAGGAGTCTATGATTCCATGATCTTCAAGGTCCCTTCCAACCCAAACCCTTCCAGGAGTCTATGATTCCATGATCTTCAAGGTCCTTTCCAACCAGCCTCTTCTAGGAGTCGATGGGTCTATGATTCCATGATCTTTAACGTCCCTTCCAACCCAAACCCTTCCAGGAGTCTATGATTCCATGATCTTCAAGGTCCCTTCCCACCCAGACCCTTCGAGGAGTCTAGGAGTCTATGATTCCATGATATTTAAGGTCCCTTCCCACCCAAACCCTTCCAGGAGTCTATGATTCCATGATCTTCAAGGTCCCTTCTAACTCAAACCATTCTGGGATGCTATGAAAGGCAAAGACTTTCTCTGCCTCTGGCATGATTCATCTGTGCCTTTCCACCAANCCCACCCAGACCCTTCGAGGAGTCTATGATTCCATGATCTTCAAGGTCCCTTCCCACCCAGACCCTTCGAGGAGTCTAGGAATCTATGATTCCATGATATTTAAGGTCCCTTCCCACCCAAACCCTTCCAGGAGTCTATGATTCCATGATCTTCAAGGTCCCTTCCCACCCAGACCCTTCGAGGAGTCTAGGAGTCTATGATTCCATGATATTTAAGGTCCCTTCCCACCCAAACCCTTCCAGGAGTCTATGATTCCATGATCTTCAAGGTCCCTTCTAACTCAAACCATTCTGGGATGCTATGAAAGGCAAAGACTTTCTCTGCCTCTGGCATGATTCATCTGTGCCTTTCCACCAAGCCATCCCCAAATACTCCTGTTTGGCCCTAGAAGATGGAACCTTCTGGGTCATAAGCCAGCAGCAGTGGCCATGAGAAAGGGTCCTGAGAGGGTTTGGTGCCACTTCGCTGGAAAGAAGGAAGTCTTACAGGATCCTAGAGGCTCTGGTCTCAGCTGGTACCTTCAGCCTGGTCTGCCACACAGCAGTGGGTCCCTGGAGTCTGGTGATCCAGGGTCCCAACCTTGACTCCAACAGAGCTACTTTACATGACCTTGGGAAGAGCAGGCATTTTGGTGCCCCCATGGGCCCTCTCTGGTGGCACTGCAAGGCTGCAGAAGAGGCAGGGACATGAGAAGCAGTCACAGAGTGAGCAGGAGGTTCTCAGGGAAGTCGTGGTCATGGCCATGGTCCCTCTTTCATGGTCATACCAGCTGAAGCCTCTCCAAGGCTTTTCCTCTGAGGTGCACAGAAAGATGGGAAGTGGTGAGGCTGTGCTGCCTGAGGACTCCTAGAATGGCTCAGGTTGGAAGGGACCTCAGAGATCATCTCCTGCCACCCCCTTGCCATGGCAATGGGCACCTCCCAACCATGCTTGTGGGGAAGAAAAATCATCATCATCATCATCATCAAATCATCCTGGAGTGGCTTAGGTCAGAAGGGACCTCAGAGATCATCTAGTCCAACTTCCTTGCCGTGGGCAGGGACAAGGGGACTCGAGGAGACTCACCTAGCCCAGGTTGCTCAAAGCCTCATCCAACCTGGCCTTGAACAGCCCCAGGTAGAAGGCAGCCACAGCCTCCCTGGGCAGCCTGTGCCAGGCTCTCAGCACCCCGACCCTGCACAGCTTCTGCCTCAGCTCCACTCTCACCCTGCTCTGCCTCAGCTCCAAACCATTGCCCTTGGCCTGCCTCAGACACCCTCAGCAAAAGTCTCTCTGCAGCCTCCCTGCAGGATCCCTTCAGGCACTGCAGCAGCTCTGAGCTCCCCTGGAGCCTTCTCCTCTGCAGGCTGCACCCCCCCAGCTCCCTCAGCCTGTGCTCACAGCAGAGCTGCTGCAGCCCTGCCAGCATCTTTGTGGCCTCCTCTGGCCTCACTCCAGCAGCTCTGAGTCCTCCTTCTGCTGGGGCCAGCAGCACTGGAGGTGAGGTCTGAGCAGGGCAAAGGGGCACAATCCTCTCTCTTGACCACACTCCTCTTGCTGCAGCCTAGGGTATGGGGTGGATGTGTGAGCTCCAAGTTAGGAGACCTCAACTCAGCTCATCTCTGATGACCCAAAGTTCAGTAGACACAACCCCTGCTAGATGCCTTCTGCCCAGAAAGACCTTTCTGTGCAGGCACATTTCCAACCTGCCCCTTGGCCCTTCAGTTCCTGAGGTTAGGTTATGAGGAACTCTTCACTCCTGACCTCAGGAGACTCAGTTCCAGGCACCATGACATTAGATGGTCCTATTAGATGCCACCTCCAAGCCCTGTTTCCCTATGCTGTGCCAGCTGGAGTTGAAGGGTCCCTGTCCCACATGGAGCTTTGAGCATACCCAAGGTTCTAGAATGGGTTTTAGAAGCACAAGAAGATTTGTGTGTGTCTGTGTCTGTGTCCCAAATACTCCTGGAGGAGGTGGAAATGGAGGTCAGAAGACATCAGTTTGCAAGCAGGGTGCTGGATGTTGTCCAACCAACCCAGGCTGAGGTGTTTGGGGAAGGGAGCCAACCAAGTTTTCAATCCCAAAATCCTGATTTTTGAACCTTAACAAATAATAAAAATGAAAATATTTGGGGAAAACCCAAACCAAACAAAATGAAACCAAACAAATCAAAATGAAAGCAAACCAAACCAAACCAAACAAAATGAAACCAAACCCAAACAAACCAAACAAAACCAAACCAGACCAACCAAACCAAACAAAACAAAACCAAACCAGACCAACCAAACCAAACAAAATGAAACCAAACCAGACCAACCAAACCAAACAAAACAAAACCAAACCAGACCAACCAAACCAAACAAAATGAAACCAAACCAAACCAAATAAAATTAAACCAAACCAAACCAGACCAACCAAACCAAACAAAATGAAACCAAACCAAACCAAATAAAATTAAACCAAACCAAACCAGACCAACCAAACCAAACAAAATATAACCAAACCAAATAAAATTAAACCAAACCAAACCAAATGAAACCAAACCAAACCAAACAAAATCAGACCAAACCAAACCAAATGAAACCAAACCAAACAAAACCAAACCAGAAAACCTCCAAACAAAACAAAACCAAACGAAATTAAACCAAAGCAAACCAGACCAAACCAAACCAAAAAGAAAAGGGAGAAGCAGGAACCCATCACCATGGACAGAGAAATGATTCCTCTGTGCCCTGCAGGACCAAGCCTACCATGAGACCCTGGGTTTGGGAGGGACATCATCACCTCTGGTGTCCCCTTTCTGATGACAGCCTCGCTGGGCATGGAGGCTGTGCTGCTTTGAGGCTGATTGGAATATTTCAATGAGAGAAATCAGATGATAGTGCTGTGGAAAGGAAAAACACTGCTGAGGGCTGCTGCACTCACATGTGTGCTGAGATGTACCAGAGCAAGGGCACAGAGATCAGAGAGTGGCTCTGGGCTGGGCTCTGAGCTTTCTCTCCCTCTCCCTGGCTGGAGCTGTGTAACCCAACTCATCAATTCTGCTTCTGGCCCCCCTCAACCATCCTCCTAATTCACCTCACACCTAAGGCAGACCCTGGGGTAAGACTGGGAGGTGGGGGGAAGGTGGCAGAGTGGTTGGGACCCCCTCTTGTGCACTCTGATCTCTGGGAGGGGTTATTGTGTCTCTGTACCACCTTTCACTTGCCTCTTTCTGCCTATAGCTGTCAACGTTTGCAACCTATTGTCAGTCTCTGCCTGTGCATTGTGCTGAGCTGTGACTGGAGAGCTTCAGTCCTTAGCTTCCTGCTGGCTGAGCCTGGTCTGGGGGAATTCAAATGTGTATGGGGAGGACCTCCCCAACCACCACATCTTATTTTGGTGCCCAACGTGGGATCACCGAGCTGTGGTGCTGGAGTAACAATTCCTGTGCTGACCCAGGGGCATCACTTAGCACAGAATCATGCTCAGAGGGCTGCAGCAGCTCTGCTCTGAGCACAGGCACAGAGAGTTGGGGCTCTGCAGCCTGCAGAGGAGAAGGCTGCCAGGAGACCTTAGAGCAACCTTTCAATATCTGCAGGGGGCTGCAGGAGGGCTGGGGAGGGACTATTGACAAGGGCTGGGGATGAGAGGAGGAGGAGGAGGAGGAATGGGTTTGAAATGTCAGAGGGGAGATTGAAAGTGGATGTTAGGAGGAAGTTGTTTGGGGTGAGGGTGGTGAGACATTGGCACAGGTTGAGGGTGGTAAGACACTGGCACAGGTTGCCCAGGGAGGTTGTGGAGCACAGAAGCACCCAATGTGATCTTTGATCACATTGGATGATTCTGTGCTCCACAACCTCCCTGGAGATGTTCAGGGCCAGGCTGGATGAGGTCTTGAGGGACCTGTTCCAGTGGGAGGTGTCCCTGGCACAGGGGCGGTTGGAACTGGCTGAGCTTTGAGGTCCCTTCCAACCTAACCCATTCTATGATTCTATGTCAGGGGCTGAAAGGGACCTCCTAAGCTCATCCAGTCCAACCCCCCCGGCCAGAGCAGGATCACCTGGAACAGATCACACAGGAGCACATCCAGGTGGGTTTGGGAAATCTCCAGAGAGGGAGACTCCACAGCCTCCCTGGGCAGCCTGCTCGAGGGCTCTGTCACCCTCACAGGGAAAAAAAAATCCTCCTTGTGTTTCAATGAAACTTCCTCTGCCTCAGCTTCCACCCACTGCCCCTTGCCCTGGCACTGGGGCCATGCTGTCCTGGAAGCTCTTGGTCCATGCAGGCTCCTGCTGCATCTGGTAATGCTCTACCCAGAGCAGAAGAGCTCCTCTTGGCTCACAGCTGTGGTGCTCAGGAGGTGAGCAGAGAAGCAGGAGTGGGGCCATGGGCAGCTGGTGGGGTAGTGGCAGTGGTAGCAAGGGCTGAGAAGCCAGCCAGGGAAAATGTCGTGGTGAAAGTGATGAAATGAGAATTTGCATCTCCTGTCGTGCACAATCAGGTGGGCACTCGGGCTGGTGGGGAGGCTTTAGCTGGAGAAAAGGGAGGGAACTTTTCTGCTGCTGCTGGAGAAATGTGGCAGTGGAATGGGCTGCCCAGGAAGGTGGTGGAGTCCCCAGCCCTGGAGGTGTTCAAGCCAAGCCTGGATGGGTACTGAGTGCCATGGTCTGGTTGATTGGACAGGGCTGGGGGTTGGATTGGATGAGCTTGGAGGTCTCTTCCAAGCTGGCTGATTCTATGTCCTCAAACCACTGGGGACATCCCTGGAGGCTGGACAAGGCCTTGAGCAAACTGGGTTGGTGGGAGGTGACCTTGCCCATGGCAGGAGAGTTGGAACTGGATGATCTTGAAGGTGCCTTCCAGCCCAAGCCAGTCTGTGCTTCTAGGAGTAGGAGCAGCAGCCTCCTGCCTCTCCTTATTGTCCCCAAGGTGGTGGTGGCACACACCTGCCAGCAGCACCCCACCAACAGCCATCTCCCTTGGCTGGTCCCAAGCACCACACAGAGCTCCTCCTGGGCCACCACCCCACTCCAGAAGATGCCCTCTCAGCAGCTGTGCAGCAGCGTGGTGGCCCCGATGCCCCCCAGCACCAGCTCTGTGGGCAAGCCCAGAGAAGGATGCTGGGAAGCACTGGGGGGGGTCTCAACCTCTGCCCATTCCCAGGGAGGGATAAATGCTGTGCACTGGGAGAGCTGCAGCTGGATGGGGGCTTTGGGGAGCTCCTCACCAGCGAGGCAGGAGCAGGATCAAGGCGAAGGAGCCTTCACATCTGGCTTGGCCTTGAACAGCAGATGAAAGGAGGCCAGTGGGAGCCAGGGATAACAAAAGGAGAGCAGGGAAAGTTCAGGTCAGGCAGGGATTTCTGGCTGGCGGGTTTTCCGCCGAGGAATTCTCTGGCTGCCTCTTTCATGAGGATGAAAACCCTTTAAATTTATTTATTTATTTATTTATTCCTTTTATTTCCCTTCTCGTTGCCGTTGCTGTTGTTGCTTTCCCCTTCTCTCCTCTCCTCCTTCTTTTCCCCTTCCACCAGGCTGATCGCTGGGAGCCGTGGAGCATGTGATGCATCTTCCATATAGGGGCAGGAGCAAAGCAAGACCAACTGATGGACGCCCTAGGGCCAGACTTGCAGACAATATATAACCTACTGCAGGATCTCAAACGCTTCCCACTTCCACAGAGCCAACATCAGGCAGAGCCCAGCCGCCGCCAGGGCACAGGAGTCCTGCCTGCAGGTAAGTCCTGCCCCAGGAGGTTGTCGTGAGGAGGGGGGAAGGAGTGAGGGAGCTGGTGAGTGGCACCAGCCTGGCTCTTGTGGGGCAGTTGGTATTTTTTGTTTTTGTTTCTTTGTTTGGTTGTTTTAGCCCTTTTTTGGGGGGAGCTGGTGGTGCCTGTGCGGGTTGGGGTTCGGGTTGGCGGGTGGGAGATTGGGTCAGGCTGAGCCCCCGTTCCTTTTGGACACTGATGGCATGAGCTGGAGAGCATCCCAAACCAGCCACGCAATTCCCCTGCTCCTGATTCTTCCTCTCGACGGCTGCCTGCGCCGTGCGCGGCCGCGCCGAGACCGGGGATCTACTCCATCCCATCCTGCTCCATCCCATCCTGCTCCATCCCATTCTGCTCCAACCCATCTCGCTCCATCCCATCCCGCTCCATCCCATCCCGCTCCACCCCATCCCAACCCCGCCTCACCTCGAAGCCCCTCTTGCCCTTCACAAGGGAGCAAAGCCGCTTCCCAAAGAACTTTAAAAGGCACTTTGGCCGCTGCCGCTGCGCTGCGCTGGGCTGCCGGCACCTGCCTGTGCTGGAATCTCGCTGCCAGCGCAGCCGCTCCCAGCCGAGCGGAGCAGGGACGCGGACCTGGGGACACAGCGGTGGCACCGTGCGACACAAAGCCTCTGGGTGACTCCGTCTGTGCCTCTCAGGGGGTGTCTGGGGGGGGGTGGGGGTGGTGGTATCTGTCCAGCCCACCCTGTGCCATGGAGCTGCGTTGGGGCGGTCGGGGCAGGGGCTCGGTGCCTGGGATAGTTCCGTGTCCTGCTGCGTGGAACAGAAAGAATCCTAGCGGCAGCCCCGATGCTCCCCACCGAGTTTGGAGGAGAGGGGGAGGAAGGGAGGGTTGTTTTGTGCTTTTCTTTAGGGTAGCGACCCTGCCTGATGGTGAGGTGGGGACCGAGGAGCCCCGGCAGTGTTTTGGGGGTGTGAANGACTCTTTGGGGGGCTTTTGTGCTCGTCCGTCCCCGTCGTCCCCGTCCGTCCCCGGCTGATGACACTGCTCTGTGCGTGCCGCGGGGAGCCCAGGCTCGTTCTCTTCTCCCCTGCCTCAGTTTCCCCGTCTGTGCCCTTCCCCTTCTCCCTTCCCTGCCCCGGCAGCCCCAAGCAGGCGCTGCTGTCGCCCCTCCCTGTGGCAGGGGTCAGCCCAGGGGAGCAGCTTTTCACAGGGGCAGCAGAATGCAGCCACAGATCGTAATTAAGATTGTAATTAGATGAGGGAGAACCTGCAAGGCTCAGTCAGGGGCACCTCTGCGAGCAGAGCCAGTTCTGCAGGGTGCTGCGGGCGGGACGGGGACCCCCCAGGCTGCCACCGGCTGGGGGACCCTCAGGCAGCAGCCTGCACCCTGCCCATGGGTGCCGGGGGAGGGGGGAGGAGTGGGCACGGCTTGCAGATGCCCATCCTGAAGACAATTTCGTGTGACCAAGTCGGGTTCCAGCCCCAAGGCCAGAAGTGTGCCCAGGGGTGGGGTTGGCAGTGATAGGCAGGGTGCCAGGGGTCTGTGCTGGGCGTCAGTGATTTGGGTCAAACTGTGCCTGCTGCCATCAGCTTCTTCTGGTTGGGGACACACACACACATGCACGCACACACACACA
>VWZI01000064.1:15446-29784 GCA_013396835.1 Psilopogon haemacephalus
CTCAGCCATTCCCCCACTTGTCTAGTGTAAGATGTCCCTGCCCACGGCAGGGGGGTTGGAGCTGGCTGATCCTTGTGGTCCCTTCCAACCCTCGTTGACGCTAGGATTCTCTCCAGGATTCCCTGCACTTCCCTGGCCCCAGGATCAGCCACCCCAGCCCGAACCCAGGCAGGCTCCGAGCCGGGAAGGGCTGGCAGAGGCGAGCAGGGCTGGCACAGCTGTGTGGCTTCCAGAGCTGCTTGATCGATAGCTCCTTCCTCCCACTCCCCCATTCCCCCAATCCCCACATGCATTTTTCATGCTCGCCCCTCCTGGGCAAAGTCTGTCTGTGCAGGGAAAGAAAAAGGGGGAAGAAAGAGGGGGGAAAAAAAAAAAAAAAGAAATAACAAATAACAACCGAGCACAACAAACCTCAGCCCAAACCTACCTACTTTTGTTTCTCTGCTCCCCAGAGGTGGGTTTAGTTTTAGGGCCGATCTATACAGATGCTGGGCTGGGAATAGCTTCGCTCAACAAACAAAGAGGCATGAAAAAGCTCCCCCGGGGCTTTTCTTAAGCCTCTTCAGGTCGGCCCAGAGCTGGAAAAGGCTGAGCTCTGTACAGCCAGGGTGGATCCGCTGGTGCAGCACCGGGTGGGCAAGCTGGGGAGGCTGGAAATGGGAGCTGGGGCTCCTCCTGGGCTCCTCTGTGCTCCTCCTGAGGAGTGCTGCCATGAAGCAGGTGGCAATGGGGCAAGGGGGGAAGGGTCCCCAGCTGCCCTCTCTGGGGCTTCTCCTGTGCTCCCAAATTGATCCATGTGAGCAGAGCTGAGTCCTGGGCGATCCCTGGGCTGATCCTGCCTGGTCCCCAGCAGAGAAGAGCTGAGGTGAAGGTTTGGGTGTTTCTGAGAATCAGGGTTTGGGCAAAGGGCAATTTTCAGGGCAAATCTCCTTTGTCTGCCACCTGTTGTCTGGGCTTGGGGATGAGGGGGGGCTCTCTTTTTGCTCCCTGGCTTTGAGTGGCACCAGTAAGAGCCAGGAGCACCCCACAGGCTGTGCTTCACCAGGGCTCCCACCACTCTCCCTCTAAACACCAGTTTTAGCCCAGGCTGTGCTGGGAGCCCCTGGCAGCTGCCTGCCACTGCATCTGTGTGCCAGAGGACTGATCCCCAGGGTCTCTCAGGGTCTCTTCAGACCCATGCTCCTCACTGCCACCCCTGGCACCCCTGACCAGCATGACACCACCTGCCTCAACCCCGTTACCCTGGCAGCACATCTGTGACCATGACACCTGGGGCCAGATACCCCACCCATGGGTTTCCCAGTTAGGAGAAACCAGCAGGGAGGAGACTCCAGTGAGGAGACTCAGCAATGAGAAGACTCCAGCAAGGAGACTTCAGTGAGGAGACTCAGCAGTGAGGAGACTCAGCAGTGAGGAGACTCCAATGAGGAGACTCAGCAGTGAGGAGACTCAGCAGTGAGGAGACTCCAATGAGGAGACTCAGCAGTGAGGAGACTCCACAGTGAGGAGACACCAATGAGGAGACTCATCAGTGAGGAGACTCAGCAGTGAGGAGACTCCAATGAGGAGACTCAGCAGTGAAGAGACTCCAGCAAGGAGACTCAGCAGTGAGGAGACTCCAGCAAGGAGACTCCAGTGAGAAATCTCCAGCAGTGAGAGTCCAATGAGGAGATTGGAGCAGTGAGGAGGCTCCAGCAAGGAGACTGCAGCAGCATCACACCCACCTTGGCCTCATCTCCAAATTCCCATCGTGTCCCTGTAGAGCTGGAGCTGGCAGCAGCTCTCATCACCTTGCAGCAGCCGTCCTGGTCCCTGCAGTGGGCTCCCTGCTGGCGTGGGCAGGAGGAGCAGAGCATCCTCCCCATGGCCCTGCCATGTCCCCAGGGCTGTGGTGGCACGGAGATGGCATGTCCAGGGTCTGGCGGGTGGCAGCGCTTCCCCGCTCCGGCGGCGAAAGGGCACGGGCCAGAAATAGCAGGAGGAGGAGGAGGACACTGTGACCTTTCCAGCAGCTGGTGACAAAGAAAACTTTCCAGATACCTGTAGGAAGGCGCAGGGCAAGGCTCTGTTATTGTCTCATCAAAGGACAACGTCCCCAGGAGCAGGACAGGCACTGCCACAGCGCCCACAGCGGGTCCTGGGTGACCCTGCTGGTGCCCAGCTCTGGCTGTTCTATAGCTCCAGACACAGGCTGGGATCTGGCCACAGCCGAGGGGGCTTCAGGATTGCCCCCTCCCTGGAGGTGTTCAGGTTAGATGAGGCCTTGAGCAAGCTGGGCTGGTGGAAGCTGTCCCTGCCCATGGCAGGGGGGTGGCACTGGATGACCTTGAAAGTCCCTTCCAGTGCAAAGCAGTCTGTGACTGCATGGGCAGGGAGGGAGGGGGAGATGGGCACAAGCAGGAGGGCAGATCAGAGCCAGCTCCAGCTCAGTCTGGGACTGCTCCCCTCAGGACACCAGTGGGGCAATGGGACCCCAACCCATGCTCAATGCCCAAGCTGCATCCTAGAATCCGAGAGACCCCCAAAGGCACAGCTCACCAAGAGAGGATGGGACCCCCCTGCTCAGCCATGTGCACAGTATTGAGGCGGTCTGGATCCAAGAGACCCCCAAAGGCACAGCTCACCAAGAGAGGATGGGACCCCCCTG
This sequence comes from Psilopogon haemacephalus, assembly GCA_013396835.1. Lineage (NCBI taxonomy): Eukaryota > Metazoa > Chordata > Aves > Piciformes > Megalaimidae > Psilopogon > Psilopogon haemacephalus. The sequence continues at coordinate 18,094 of VWZI01000064.1, forward strand.
CTCAGCCATGTGCACAGTATTGAGGGGGTCTGGATCCAAGAGACCCCCAAAGACACAGCTTGCCTCAGACACAGCACTGCTCCTGTGCACAAGGGACACCCGGGGGCAGCAAGAGAGCAGCCCCCCGCCCCCGTGGGACCCCTGTCGTGCTCTGCCATCTGCACAGCCTTAGAGGGGTCCAGATCCACAGACTTTGGGTAGGACTCATCCCAGCTCTGGTGCACAAGCAGACACCCAGGGGCAGGTGGAGAGGGTGAGAGCTCCTCTGTGCTGGGCTATGTGCAGCGCCGAGGAGGGGTCTGATTCAGAGAGCCCCCCCACAGACGCACCCTGGCTGGGGTCCACCACTGCTCCCACGCAGCAGGGCACACCCAGGGGGACATGGGGACCTTGGTGCAACCTGTCCCCACGCGGGCACAGAAGCCTCCCAGCCCCACGGCAGGAGGAATCCGAGCGGGGGCCGTGGCCATGCCCTCCTCTTCCCGCTGCCGGGTGCGGGTGGCGGTGCCAACACCCTGGGATGGAGCGAGTCAGCCGTGGCCCCCACCCCGCGGCTGTCCCCCTGCTCGCTGACCCGGGCGGAGGCGGGGGACAGCAGGCGGCTCCCCCTGGCCTCCCCCCACGCAGATGGCTCTGGCAGCCAGCACAGGTGGCTCTGCGCCACGGCAGATTGGGGCCGGCTGCCCGCAACGTGCCCGCGCAGGGCCGCGGGTCCCTGCCGCCGCTCGGGGAGGGGCAGAGCTGGGGCGGGGGAGGGGGCACCAGAGAGGGGGCTGGGGGNGGTCAGGAGTGGGGGTGCGCACCCCTGGGGTCCCCTCGTCTGATCCCCAGAGAGGTGAGGGAGGCCACGGGGGAGACCGGGGAGGGTCCCATTGTAAGGAATTGCGTTAGATAAGGCAATGTAAAGTCAGCCTGGGCCAGAGCCTGCATCTTGGCGTCTTCTCGCAAGGAGCTCCTCAGGCTAGAGCTGTCCCTGGTCCTTCCTGCCACAGCCAGAGCTTGCCTGGGGGGTGCCAGCCGCCAAAACTGGGTGGCCTGAGGAGCACTGTGGTAGCAGAAAGGGATCTGCGAGGGGACAAAGGGCACCCAAGGTCCGAAACACCCCCGTGGGGGCCTTTTGTCTATCCACGGGTGATGATGCTCACTCGCTGTACAAGAATCCCACACCAGCAGCTGCAGGGTGGGCATGGGGTGAGGATGATGGCAGGAGCTGCAGGGTGGGCATGGGGTGAGCATGATGGCAGGAGCTGCAGGGTGGGCACGGGGTGAGCATGATGGCAGGAGCTGCAGGGTGGGCACGGGGTGAGGATGATGGCAGGAGCTGCAGGGTGGGCACGGGGTGAGCATGATGGCAGGAGCTGCAGGGTGGGCACGGGGTGAGGATGATGGCAGGAGCTGCAGGGTGGGCATGGGGAGAGGATGATGGCAGAAAGTCCAAGCTGTTGGCGGGGCTGTCCCAGCTGAAGAGGAGCCCTACGAATGGGGGCGCCTCGCGGTGGAGATGCGATACAGAAGCTGTCAGGGCGAGCGCGGTGGCTGAAGCAGGTAAATGATTAATGCTGGAGAAAACCAGGCTGGCACCGTGCCCGCCGCTCACCGCCAGGGTAAGATGATGTCGGGAGGGGAATTTTCACGTCTAACCTCCCCCTCCTGCCTCTGCCTCCTCCCGCGGCGGCAGGGGGGGCTGGAGCAAGGAGCCAGCCCCGAGCCAGGCACGCAGCACCCAGCCCCAAACCAGCCTGGCTCCGAGCACGTTCTCCTCCAGCCCAGCTGGTTGTGCTCGCAGCCTGCTCCGTCTGTGCACATTAAAGGCTTTTCTGGGTCTGCACCGCTTTTGGCAAGCCAGGCTCCCGCTGCCCTATCCCTCTCCCCACGGCTGCCTCCCCCCCGAGCCGCTTCCCGTCTGGCTCCCGCTCCCCCTCCCCGGTCGAAGCCCTGCCAGGGACTCGGCAAATCAGCGAGAAGCCTGCGGGGCAAATCGGTACAAATGAAACCAGGCAAAGAGGGTGGGGAGGGACAGCGAAGGGGGGAGGAATGACTCCTGCCTTGGTGCTTCTGTTGCCGAGTGTGATGTTTCCCGCAAACGAGCCTGTAAATGCTCAGGAGCGGCGCTGGAAGTCACCTGCCGCCTCCCCCTCCCTGTCGCCGAGAGGTTTGGGTCCCAGCTGGGGGGGGACAGCCCTTGCCCCACTGCCCCCAGGCTCCCCGCAGGGACACCAAGAGGGAGAGGCCAAGCTGTAAGTCCTGACGTTTCACTCTGTTTGGGGACTGGATGGGGCGGGCAAGGGCTGGGTGGTGCTGGGGGTGGCCGAAGGCATCTCTGCTGCTCCAGGCTGAGGGACAAAAACCCACCAAGGGAAACTTCCCCTGGCTAAATGCTGCCTTCTCCTGGCACTGCTGCACTCTCCCACAGTAAAAAAAAAAAAAAGTCTCTCTGTCTGGTGCTGTGGCACAGGCAGGAGCTCGGCGAGGGAACGGAAGCCGGGACCCAGGCAGGGGACTGGCAGCACAGCTGCCGGGTGCAGGCTCCTGGAATCACCACCTGGGTTGGCAAAGCCCTCTCAGACCACCGAGTCCAACCGCCAACCCAAGGCCACCACAAGTGCCAGGGCCACACCTTGCTGGAGCCCCTCCAGGGACGGGGACTCTGCCGCACCTCCCTGGGCAGCCTATTTCCAAGTGATGCTCTTTGATCCACCTCACCCAGCTCTTGCCCCAAGCCTCTGAACTCTTCTGGTTAGAGGCACTGGGCACCAGGGAGGTCACACCGGGGCCCTTCTGCTTGGGTTGCTCTCCTGATCACACATCTCATCGCCTTCACCAGGGCTCTGCCCTGACAGCAGCAAGTCTGTGGCAGACTCGGGAACAGTTTTCCCCCGTGCCAGGGTCTGACTTTTCTGCCTGCCTGACGTACTCGGCAGGGACTAATGTTAGCATCCTTCCCTCTCTGCCTTCACAACCGCCCAGAAAAGAGAAGGTTTCTGCATGCTTGGAGGTGGGAGAAGCATTTGCAGCTGTGAAAAAGAAATACAAAGGGAGGGGAAGGGGCAAATGGAAGCAGTAAGGCAACATTAGCTATGCCAGATCTGGTTTTGGTTTGTTTTCCTTCCCTCTAAACCCTTCTTTGCTGCCAGAGTGGTCAGGGACTGCCCCAGACTGCCCAGGGAGGTGGTGGAGTACCCATCCCAGGGAGGTGGTGGAGTCCCCATCCCAGGAGATGGTAGAGTCCCCATCCCAGGCAAGTGGTGGAGTCCCCATCCCAGGGAGGTAGTGGAGTCCCCATCCCAGGAGGTGGTGGAGTCCCCATCCCAGGAGGTGATGGAGCCCCTATCCCAGGAAGTGGTGGAGTCTCCATCCCAGGAGATGGTGGAGTCCCCATCCCAGGAGGTGGTGGAGTCCCCATCCCAGGGAGGTGGTGGAGCCCCTATCCCAGGAAGTGGTGGAATCCCCATCCCAGGAGATGGTGGAGTCTCCATCCCAGGAGGTGGTGGAGTCTCCATCCCAGGAGGTGGTGGAGTCCCCATCCCAGGCAAGTGGTGGAGTCCCCATCCCAGGGAGGTAGTGGAGTCCCCATCCCAGGAGGTGGTGGAGTCCCCATCCCAGGAGGTGATGGAGCCCCTATCCCAGGAAGTGGTGGAGTCCCCATCCCAGGAGATAGTGGAGTCTCCATCCCAGGAGATGGTGGAGTCTCCATCCCAGGAGGTGGTGGAGTCCCCATCCCAGGGAGGTGGTGGAGTCTCCATCCCAGGAGGTGGTGGAGTCTCCATCCCAGGAGGTGGTGGAGTCTCCATCCCAGGGAGGTGGTGGAGTCCCCATCCCAGGAGGTGGTGGAGTCTCCATGCTCCAAACCCCGACTGAGCTGCTGGACTGTTGGATGCAGTTAGCTGCTGGATGGGCTCAGTGAGGAACAGGGAATGTGTTCACAGGGATGAGGGTGCTTGGAGGAAGGAACCACTGGGAGCAGTCAGAGCCTTCTTCCAGACCGAAGGGCAAGGGAATCTGCCTGGGAAGCCCCAGACACCTGCCACGGCTCTGGTAAATCCCGGAATGGGGATGGGGAGGGGTTTGGAGCACCTGGCAGGTGCTGCAGGGGGTGCTCTGGCACTCATCCCATCCTCACCCTCCTCCTCAGGGAGGATTTGAGGTCCCCTCTGTGAAGTGCAGGGTGGGAGGTTGCGGATGTGTCACCTCCCGTGCCTCTGGCTCTCCACCCCAAGGCGTTTCACAGCCCTGCCTGACCCTGAGGCCGTTTAGGAAGGTCCCAAGTTTGACGTGGGGGAGACAGCAAAGTCTCCCCTGTGCTGTGCAAGCAGCTCAGGGACTTTGGCAGAGGCTGCTCCGGATGCCTCTGCCCTGGGAGCCGCTGGTGAGGGCTGCGCCAGGCAGCCCAGGGGAGGCAGTGCAGCCACAGCTGGGGTTAAGGAGCTGCTTCACCAGCCAACAGCTAACCACAGCCCCTGTGCAGAGTCCTGGTGGCCTCACCTCGGGCCCTTGTGCCTCCTCCTGATCGTTCCTTGGCCAGTAGAGCCCTCGCTGCCTGATTTGGTGGCCCAGGGCTACCTGCCCGCTCCGCACTCACCTCTGCCTTCAGCCACAGCTCCTGGCCCTCTGCTGCCTGAAAAAGACATTAAGATGCTCCCTCCCTGGAGGTGTCCAAGGCCAGGCTGGATAGGATCTGCTCTAGTGGAAGGTGTCCCTGCCCATGGCAGGGAGGTTGGAAATGGATGGAGCTTCAAGGCCCCTTCCAACCCAACCCATTCTATGAGTCTATGATTCTATGATCAGATGCAACCAGAACCTAACATCTCCCTGTCCCTGGCAGCCCACACAGGGGCTGTGGTTGGACTTTAGGAAGAGCTTCTTCATTGGAAGGGTCATCAGGTGGTGGAACAGGCTGCCCAGGCGAGCCCTGGAGTCCTTGGAGGTGGATGAGGAGCTGAGGGCTGTGGATTGATAGCTGTGTACAGGAAGATCATACAATCATGGGGCAGACTGAGTTGGAAAAGGCCTCTAAGATCATCCAGTCCAGCAGCAACCCAGCACCACCATGGCCACCAAAGCCTGCCCACAACTGCCATGGCCACACCTTGCTGGGACACCTCCAGCCATGGGGACTCCACCACCTCCCTGGGCAGCCTCTGCCAGTCCCTCACCACTCTGCCAGCAAAGAAATTTTTCCTCCTCTCCAACCTAACCCTCCCCTGGCATAATTCCAGGCCAGTTCCTCTCCTTCTCTCACCTGAGCCCAGGGAGCAGAGCCCAAGCCCCAGCTGGCTGCAGCCTCCTCTCAGGGAGCTGCAGAGAGCAATGAGCTCTGCCCTCAGCCTCCTCTGCTCCAGCCTCAACCCCCCCAGCTCCCTCAGCTGCTCCTCCCCAGCCCTGCTCTCCAGACCCTTCCCCAGCTCTGTTGCCTTTCTCTGGCCCTGCCCCAGCCCCTCAGTGTCTCTTGCTGGGTTGTGTTTGGACTCAATGATCTATTTGCTCTTCCCCATCAGGCAGTTCTGTGTTTCTAAATACCCTTTGCGGGGCAGAGGGTGCCTGAAGTCTGCCTGCAAAGCAGCTGCAAAGAGCAGTGCTGGAGGTCCCTGTCCCCAGTCTCCTCCCAGGGCTGTCCCTTTCCTGCTTCCTTCCTCTCTGCTGGGATCCTGTTACCCCCCTGGTAAAAATCCATTTCCTCCCTGCAGATTCTCTGGGTGTTGCTGCCTGCTGGCCCCCAGCCAGGATGCTTCCTGCTTCAGCTCCTGCACCTGCTCCATCTCAGCCTTCTCTCCCACTCTGCAGTGTCCTCACTGCTCCCAGGCTCTGCCAACTAGCAGCAAAGCACCTCCCAGTTCAGTTTGCATCCAGCAGCTGCTGCTGGTCCTTCACACCAAATCTGTGTGTTGGGCTGTGGGGAGTCTGCCTGCAGAGGGGCTGCAAGGAGGAGTGCTTGGGGTCCCCAGCAGCCAGCCTGCTCCTGGGGCAGTGCTGGAGCTCACTCAGGGGATGCTCCCACCCTTAAGAGGTGATCTTAGCCTTAAGAGATCCCTCAGGGGATCCTTCTCCCAGCTAGTGCCTTGTGTCCACCAAAGGGGAGGGAGAAGCAGGGGAGATTGCCAAGAGATCCCTTAGGGGAGGTCCCCAAGAGAGCCCCGAGGGATTTAAGATGATCTCATCCTTAGATCATCCTTAAGAGATCCCATGGGGATCCCTTAGGGGAGATTCCTAAGAGATGCCTTAGGGTTTTAAGATGGTCTCATCCTTAAGCGATCCCTTAGGGGAGGTTCTCAAGAGAGCCCTGAGGGATTTAAGATGATCTCATCCTTAGGAGAGGTCCTCAGAGATCCCTTAGAGGAGGTTCCTGAGAGATCCCTGAGGGATTTATGATCATCTAATCCTTAGGAGATCATCCTTAAGATGATCCTTAGGAGATCCCTAAGAGATTCCTTACAGAGGTTTCTAAGAGATCCCTTAGGGTTTTAAAATGGTCTCATCCTTAGGAAATCTCTCAGAGATCTCTTAGAGGAGGTTCTTGAGAGATCCTTTAGAGATCCTTTAAGAGATCATCCTTAAGAGATTCCTAGGAGGTCCCTTAGGGGAGGATCCTAAGAGATCCCTGAAGGATTTGAGTTGGTCTCATCCTTAAGAGATGCCTCAGAGATCCCTTAGAGGAGGTTCCTGAGAGATCTCTTAGGGTTTTAAGATGGCCTCATCCTTAAGAGATTCCTAGGAGATCCCTTAGGGGAGGATCCTAAGAGATCCCTGAAGGATTTGAGTTGGTCTCATCCTTAAGAGATGCCTCAGAGATCCCTTAGAGGAGGTTCCTGAGAGATCCTTTTGTTATCTAAGATGGTCTCATCCTTAAGAGATCCCTTAGGGATCTAAGATTATCCAACCTTCAAGAGATACCTCAGGAGTATCTCAGGGAGGACTTTTCCCAGGGAGCTGCTCTGAAGGGAGCAGCAGGAGAGGTCCATGGCACTCAGGGCCATGGTGGTGTTGGGTTGCTGGTTGGACTCAGCCACCTTGGAGGCCTCTGTGACTCTAACTGGGGCCACTTTGCAGAGGGTTTTGTGATGGGATGCCACCTGGGCTGGCAGGAAGGGTCAGCAGGAGGGAGAGAGGGAGGGAGTGGATTTGTCTGCTGGCAGGTCCATGCCCCAGGGGCACACTGAGGAAGGCTCTTGGGGTGATCCCAAATGAGGGGTGGGTGTGTGGCTGCCACCCACAGGGCTCTGCCTGGGAAGCCCCCAGAAATGCTGCCCCACCATGGGGAAGTCCCACGGGGGGCAGCTGTGGGATAGTCAAGCAATCCCCTGAGCACTGCTCACTCCATCCCATGCTCTGCTGAGGTCCCTCCAGGGACATGGTGGCCCCTGGCATGAGGTGCTCTGTCTCTCAGACCCTTAAGATCCTCTCCAGCCTCTCCAGAAGGTGCCAGGGTGAATTCTCCTAGGGCAAACAGTGCCAGAGCTGCTTTCTGCCAGGAGCTGAGTCTCTGCCTGGGGGAGGGCACAGAAGGAGATGTTGTTTGTGTGACCTCAGCAGGGCTCTTGGCATGGTCTCCTGCAGAATCTTCATGGCCAAACTGCAAACATGAGGACAAGGGGACTCAAAACCTGGCTGGGCTGCCAAGCTTGAGGGGTTGTGCTTCTCAGGGCAGGAGCATCCTGGCTGATGGGACTCAGGGAAAGGAAGTCCTGCCCCTGGAATGGAGCAGCCCTGGGAAGCAGGACACGTCTGGGGCCAAGAGAGAAGCTGTGCAGGGAGAGGAGTCACATTCAGAACATGAGCAGTACCAGAAGGTTGTCTGCCAGGATCTGGAGCAAGAAAGGAGAGGATGGGAAAGACCTTGAGGAAGGCAGGGAGCACAGAACGGGGCCATGAAGTCCCCCCTGGGATGATGGAGAAGGGTGAGGGAAGTGCTTGTGATGCCCACAGGGGCAGCTCCTCTCCTGCAGCAAAGGCACCAAGGTCAGTGAGGATACAACAGTGGACACACAGAACCATGGAGCTGTTTGGGGTGGAAAAGGCCTCCAAGCTCATCCAGTCCAGCATCAACCCAGCACCACCATGGCCACCAAACCCTGGCCCCAAGTGCCATGGCCACAGGTTCCTTGAACACCCTCAGGGATGGGCACTCCACCACCTCCCTGGGCAGCCTGGGCCAGTCCCTGACCACTCTGCCAGCAAAGCCTCCAACCTAACTCTCCCCTGTTCATGGAATCACAGAATGGGTTAGGTTGGAAGGGACCTCCAAGATCAGCCAGTTCCAACCCCCCTGTGCCACAGGCAGGGACACCTCCCACTAGAACAGGTCGCTCAAGGCCTCATCCAAGCTGGCCTTGAATACCTCCAGGGAGGTTGTGGAGCACAGAAGCAACCAATGTGATCAAAGATTTGCTTCTGTGCTCCACAACCTCCCTGGAGGTGTTCAGGGCCAGGCTGGATGAGGCCTTGAGCGACCTGTTCTAGTGGGAGGTGTCCCTGCCTGTGGCACAGGGGGGTTGAAACTGGCTGATCTTGGAGGTCTCTTCTAACCTAAACCATTCTATGATTCTATGAGATTATCACCATCCCCAGAGGTCTGCCAGGCTGAGAGGGCACCTCCCAGGGCAGTGGCCACAGGCAGTGTGATGCCATCCTGGGTTCTCAAACCAACTTGGAAGTGGGGGAAGCAAACTCAGAAGGCATAGAGGAGCTGGGAGAAGGTCTGCACATTTGCCCTCTGCAGCATTTCATGCCCAGCACAAAGGTAGCTACATCAAGAACCCTTCCAGCTCCTGGCCAGAGAAAAGCTAAGGCTGTGGACATCCAGGAGCTCTGCAGATCACAGGTGTGAGACAGCCCACGGAGCAGAGCTGGGCAATGCCTTCCTATTCCAGCTGCAAGCACTTAGAATCATGGAAAAGAATCCTAGAATCAGTCAGGGCTGAAAGGGAGCACAAGGATCAGGCAGTCCCAAACCCCTGCCATGCCCAGGGACACCCTACCCTAGAGCAGGCTGCCCACAGCCTCTGCCAGCCTGGCCCCAAACACCTCCAGGGATCTGGCCCCAAACACCTCCCTGCAGGGCCAACCCATTCCAGCCTCTCACCACTCTCATGCTTAGGAACTTCCTCCTCACCTCCAGCCTCAATCTCCTCACCTCCACCTTTGCTCCATTCCCCCCACTCCTCTCACTCCCTCACACCCTCAAAAGTCCCTCCCCAGCTTTTTTGGAGCCCTCTTCAGATGCTGGAAGGCCACCAGAAGGTCCCCTGGGAGCCTCCTCTTCTGCACCCTGCCCAGCCCCAACTCTTTCAGGCTGTGCTCACAGCAGAGCTGCTGCAGCTCTCTGAGCATCCTCGAGGCCCTTCTCTGCACACCTCCAGCATCTCCACATCCCTCTTGTCCCAGGGGCTCCAGCACTGGATGCACTACTCCAGGTGGGCTCTCAGCAGAGCACAGCAGAGGGGCAGAATCCCCTCCCTGGCCCTGCTGCCCACACTGCTCCTGCTGCAGCCCAGCCTCTGCTTGCCTTTCTGCCCTGCAGGTGCACACTGCTGCCTCACACTTCTCAAGCCCCTCCCCAGATGTCCTCCCCTGCTCCCCATGCCAGCCTTGGACACCCATCTCCTGACACCTCTAAGTGCCAGCTGACCCTCCTGGCTTGCACACAGCCACCTCCTCCTCTACCCAGCTGCAGGTTCTGGTTTGGAGACTGACATTGTCTTGGCAGATTTGGAGCTGTTTGTCACTGAGCCACTGACTCCACAGCTGGCAGCCTCCGGTCTCCTGGGGCTCCATTAGCAGGTTTCTACCACTTCTGTGCAGGTGGAGGAAGACACAGGAATCTCCTGTGGTGGGACCTAGGCACAAGCTTGTGCAGGTGGCTGATGTAATGTGGAGAGACAGCCCTTACATCTCCTCCCCGGGATCTGCCTCTCCCCCTGCAGGGCTTGCGGCAGGAAGGGCTGTGGGAGGAAAGGCTTTGGCAGTGGAGAACCTCCACATCTCTGCAGAGTAGCCTGCAGGCTGTGGTGGCCTGAGCTCATCTCTCGAGGAGCCTGTGAGCTGTGCTGTGGCAGCTCGCTTGAACGCTCCCCACCCTGCCTGCTTCTCACAGCCTGCTGGGCTGGCCCTGGGGACCCTTCAGGATAGTGCAGACTGGGGCCAGGCAGCTGCTCTTTGGGGTGCAGGATAGAGGCAGAGGAGCTCAGGAGAGGCTGGAGACATAGAAACACCTCTTGAGCAAGGGTTCAGAGGGAGCTGGGCAAGCTGCAGAGGTGGGCACAAGGCAAGCTCAGGAGGTGCAACAAGGCCAAGGGCAAGGTCCTGCAGCTGGCTGGAGGCAATGGCAAGCAGCAATGCAGGCTGGGCAGGGCCTGGCTGGAGAGCAGCCCTGAGGAGAGGGACTTGGGGGTGCTGCTGGGGGAGGAGAAGCTGAAGCTGAGGCAGCAGTGTGCACTTGCAGGGCAGAAAGGCAAGCAGAGGCTGGGCTGCAGCAGGAGCAGTGTGGGCAGCAGGGCCAGGGAGGTGATTGTGCCCCTCTGCTGTGCTCTGCTGAGAGCCCACCTGGAGTAGTGCATCCAGTGCTGGAGCCCCTGGGACAAGAGGGATGTGGAGATGCTGGAGGGGTGCAGAGAAGGGCCCCGAGGATGCTCAGAGGGCTGCAGCAGCTCTGCTGTGAGCACAGCCTGAAAGAGTTGGGGCTGTGCAGGCTGCAGAAGAGGAGGCTCCCAGGGGACCTTCTGGTGGCCTTCCAGCATCTGAAGGGGGCTCCAAAAAAGCTGGGGAGGGACTTTTGAGGGTGTGAGGGAGTGACAGGAGTGGGGGGAATGGAGCAAAGCTGGAGGTGGGAGATTGAGGCTGGAGGTGAGGAGGAAGTTGCTGAGCATGAGAGTGGTGAGAGGCTGGAATGGGTTGGCCCTGCAGGGAGGTGTTTGGAGCCAGATCCCTGGAGGTGTTTGGGGCCAGGCTGGCAGAGGCTGTGGGCAGCCTGCTCTAGGGTAGGGTGTCCCTGGGCATGGCAGGGGGGTTGGGACTGCCTGATCCTTGTGCTCCCTTCCAGCCCTGGCTGATTGTAGGGTTCTATCTCTGGGCAGCTTCATGTAGGTACCCCCAAAGGCGAAGGTCTAAGGTGGTTTCCAAACCCCGACAGGAGCAGCTGATCCCGCAGCCGCTGGGGAGCTGCGCTCAGGAGATGCTCAGCTCCTGGTCCCCACCGGCTAAGCTGCCCTGCTCTTAGCCGTGCTCCTGCCGCTTTGCCGCGGCCAATTGCCCTCGCCCAGCCTCCGATAAATGCTTTAAAAGCTCCAATCGCACAAGCCCGGGGCCAGAAGAGCACCAAGGGCTGGGAGCCGCCGGCCCCTGCGGCAGAGCGGTGCAGGGAGGAAAGCAGCTCGCATCGATCCCTGCCTCCCCCCTGCCAACCGCAGCCTGTCCCTGCGCCGGCCGCACCCCACGGGATGCTGGCAGGCAGAGGATGCTCGGGGTGAGAGCCCGCAGCAGACCCCCTCTGCCTGCTCCCCACCGCACCAGCCCTGCCAGCATGGGCCAGGGGCTTTGGAAGGGACCCTCCAAGGGCGTCTTGGCCAACCCCACTGCAGGCAGCAGGGACAGTTCCAATAGAGCAGGCTGCACAGGGACACATCCAGTGCGACACCCAATGTGATCTCTGATCTCCTCTGTGCTTCTGTGCTCCACAACCTCCCTGGGCAACCTGTGCCA